>JAHXMU010024422.1:0-15753 GCA_019455685.1 Philornis downsi
CGCAAAACCTTTTCAATATATAGAAATGTAAAACTACAAATTATGTAACTAGATACTGGGATGTAAAAAACGCCAGTTATAGCAAATCCAACCCGCAGACTGATTAACTTGAAACTCTTAAAAAAATTGTTGTAATTCTTTTGACGGTTTTTTATGTGGAAAAAATTTTAATATATCTTACAAATACCAGTAATGGTCTAATAATAACTTTTACCATCTTACGAAAATAACTCCGGGTAGATTCGAAATACTGGTAATAAAGAGTATGCAAAACTTTCGTGAAATTGGGAAAAACTACAGACGCCACCATGTGGATAATACAGGGTTGCCCATATTCGACGGACCCATGTTTTAAAAAAAAAATCAAAGAAAAAAATAAAAATTTGGCGGTTGGCAATCTTATTCATTTAATTTGTTCCAAGTAGATTTGTTTGCATCAATTTTTGAATATGATATCTCTCAAATGGCCGCCTCTGGCGTTGATGGCGTATTGTGCCCTTTGATGGTAACAGCATTTCCATTTTCGTTTTGGAAGAAAAACGGCCCAATGACCGTTTTCGCACTAACGCCGCACCAAACTGTGACTTTTTCGTCATGAAGAGGCAATTCTTGAATCTCCTGAGGATTTTCAGTTATTTGTAATTTTGTAATTTAGTAATTTTGCTTATTTACGGTCCCATTCAATGTGAAATGGGCTTTATCGGACATGATAATTTTGTTTCAAAATTGCTCGTCATCATCGGCCATTTCGATGACTCGTTGGGCCCATTCCAATCGACAATTAAATTTTGTACGTCAATTTGCGTCAATTAAATTTTGTACGGGAACAAATGCAAATCAACGCGAATAATCCGTTGTAAAGTGGACCGAGCCATGCCCAACTGCTGAGAACGGCGTTTTTGGGATGTTCTTGGGGACCTCTCAACACTGGCTCGTACGGCAGCGATATTCTCGGCCGATCGCCTTGGTCGACTTTTATTTGGCCTCTTCGGATTAGAAAGAGCCTCACCAGTCGAAAATTTTTCGTATAAACGCTTAAAGGTGTTCTTAGAAGGCGCACTTCTCACATTTTTTAATATTTTAAAAGCACGTTGAGTTTTCACAATTGACTTCTTCTGTTGAATGTAAATTTCAACTATTTCAGAGCGCTCGCGTGGCGTGTATTGTTCCATGGTAAAAATCTGCTTGGACTGACGCTTCAAACGCGGTATGTCATTAAGTTATGGCGTTGCCAGATGGGTCCGTCGAATATGGGCAACCCTGTATATATAATGATTTATAAGAAACATGTGTATAACGGTTGTCTTAATTGTCAACTTTCTACATTTTTGCAACCGATTTTTTAAACTGAAGCTCTTAATAATAATGTATAGTAACATATACAGCATATACAGTATATATCGTATACAGTAGCATACTGAGAATTATGAAAATATTTAATCGGGATTACAGTTACAATATTCAATTTTAAACATTTTTTTACTGAAATGATGAAATGTTAAGTGATAGTAGTAAATAAAAATCACCAGTTTATTTGAAATATTCGTATAACTTTGCCTTCTTCAAAGAACGATTTTAAACCTTTCGGCAACCGATTTTTCATAAAGAAATCCCTTCAAGTAATTTCTTAAATCGTAATATGGTTAAATATATTTTCCTCAGGGTTCTACTCAAAATAATTTAGAACAAAACGTGTTTTCTATGACGAAAATTTCTCCGTCCCAATAATGAAACGACGAAAGAAATGAAATGAGTGACTTCCTTAAAATTGATGGTCACACTCTAATATATCTCCTAAAGTTTTGTTTTACTTGTTTTGTAGTGTTCAATTTAATGTGTATGCGATGTTATATACAGAGAAACAAATCGTCATCTGCCTATATAACTCTCACGATAAATTGCAATATAAAAAAATGAAATATCTTTTTTTATATTTACACGAATAGACAAATATATGCCAAATTACATAGACTTATGAATTTCAACAATATGTTAAGCCAAACACTCCTGGACTTATCCTCCATTCCTATCCTAGACCTGCAGCTTCCATTGTCCTCTTCTTGAACCTTACAACAACAAAAAATTACAAATGAATGTATAACACTCTTCGAAAAATTGGTATCCCTAACAAACGCACACCTTTTACAAGAGTGAGTTCCAAATATGTTTGATTAACAGCAAAGAAAATTGAATTGTTGATCTTATACATTGATTTGTAATTGTTTATGTAATTTGACATATAACCCACGGGCATAATGACATCAAAAAAAAACAACATATTTTACTACAAAAATATACAATACAATAACATAATAAATTATTTGTAACATTTGCTTGCTTCTGGTACTTGATGCTAAATATATGTATATAACACTTGCTATTATACAGCCCTTTTATTGTATTTGTGTATGTGCTATATACGGCGTTATGGATTTTCGTAAAATTTTTGCTTCATATTGTTGATTGTAAATGAAATATACCATAATTTTTATTTGATTTGCTCGTAGTTTACAAATCATCGCACATGTAAAAAGTGATTAACATTCTACATTTCAATTAAACAACTATAGATGGCGTTGAGATTGTAGTTGAAATTCATCATTTGGGTCATCTAAACATTTCGACTTTTTTCTAATAATATTATACATAATTTTTGAATTGTTATAAAAAAATTGTGCTTATTATACAAATATTTCGGAAGTAGATATTATTATTGAAATTCGTAATATTTCAGAAGTTTTTCTTCAAATTGTGCAACAAGTGCTGTTAAATTTGAAATCAAATTTCAGTTCTACTACTTCCATTGAGAAAAACAATATCAACTATATAATACTGGCAGAAAATCAATTATGCTTTCAAGAATATCGAATTTTACACCTGTTATATGCTTAAAAATGTGCGGCATTGTGTAAATAACGATAGTAATATTCAAAAGATTTAAAATTTTCCATACATTTTGACAATTGTTATAGAATATTTTATGAGCATCGTATGATTGTTAATTATTATATAAAATATTGATGGAAATTCAATATTCACAAGAAATTGTGGTATTAATTGTTGGGTGGTTTTGAAAACAAATTTGTATTCTACTCAAAAATTTAAATTATCTTTCAAAGACCCACTAAACTACTTTACAAGTAATTATTACGTTCATGCTATATAAATGTTATCAGAAAAAACTAGTTGATGCTCACAATAATTATAAACCTTTTCAAGTAATTGGCCATTGCACGGTTAAAATCTTTTATCTGTAAGAAATCTATATTAAATTTCTGATATTTAGGGCAATAATGTTATACAGATCGAGGAAATATCTCGACGAATAAAAGAAATGTATGAACATTTCTAAATATCTCTTCGTCATTTATCTGTTTAAGAAATCCATACCTTAAAAATTTGGTAAATTCTTAACCAAATTCTATTAATTTTTGTTGCGTATAGTTAATTACCATCAAATTTTGTAAGTTTGCTTAACATTGGCGAGACAACGGATCCCTATTTTTAGTCGATGTGTTCGTTATTACGGCGAATATTACATCGGTCATATTCATCGGTAGCCAATTAATTGTAAATCATTAACCTATCGTTGCTTAGTCATAAATCCGAAATATTCTGAATTTCACTTTTATAACATATCACTAATTCCTCTTTAGAACAAGGAATGGAACCCCATAACCTATATTCTATTGTCTATTATCTATTACTAAAAATTCGGAAAAATATTTACCTATCTGTGAAAGTGAAATTCAAAATAAGTCCACCTAGTTTAAGCTTAATGCATGTTCATGTCGTATAAGATAGAGAAGTTTCCTTTTTGGAAGAAACAGTTTCTATGGTCAGTTTTACCTTCTTATCCCATATCCACAATCCAAAATTATGTCAAACCAAATAGTGTTCGCCTATACAAGAGCCATTTGTCGGTTTAATCATCTCATCATTATAAATCAGTTCAAAATTATATCAATTCAAATAAAAATCTTCTATCCTATTATTTATTTGTCGACTAAGCCACCAATATCATTGCCACTTCTCAGTATCTTTTGCCACTTCGTTACCTATGGCCAGCAAAGTAGCTGATTTTCAGTGTCGGAAATCAGGCTCACGTTTGGACCTTGTACTGAAGCCTAATGAGACACGTTAAATGCTCTTTGAACATTATATTCGCAGATCGTAATCTTCCGACATTTAAGCAAGATTCTAACATAGGTTTCCTTTTTCGCTTTGCGAAAAGGAATCTATATTACATTTCAGATATTTAGGATGAATATTTCTAAATATTTCTTAGTCATTAGTCTGTTTGAGAATTTCATTTATAACTTAAAAATTTGGTTAAGAATAGAATCTGCTCCGCTTTATCATCTCAATTATATTCAAGGAGTATTCATGTTTTTATTCTATTTTATTTTAGAATCTTGGTTAAGCGTTAAGCTCATTCAAAATTGGATATTACGTGATGTTGTAAGAGGTATTCAGTGTTCAGTATTCATTAAAATTAAGCAAGCCAAGAAGCTATACAACATTGCAAGTACATATGTATGTAATCACTGGCAATTTATTTCACGTCTTAGGAGGTGTTCAGTGAGAGCTTTTTCATAGGAATTATGCAAGCCATGAAGCTATATAATTTCGCAAAATAACTATGCAATCACTGTTGTTATTCAAATTCAGTTATCTTCACGGTAAATCTCTAATCTAAGTCTTTTTAAGGACTTAGCGTAAGTTCTAACTTCCAATCGTTAGTGTGATTTATCCTGTTTATCCAATATTTCGTTTAAAGCAACATGAAATACAAATGAGAACAGAAATTGCTATGAAATACAATTATGTCTTAAAAGAGCCTAAAATTTTGCTCTTCCAAGCATAGTGTCCTGCTGCATAACGACGATGCGTCTACAAAATGTCGCCATCATTTTTTTTTTTTGTAAAGTTGATGAACATTTTTGTTTTCTTTTTTGGTCCTTTTGAAATTTAACGATCATATTTTCACCCGTATAACTTGACATAGATTCTAACAAATGTTTTGTTAATTTTTGAACAGTATTTGATGGTTTGAAACATCAATGATTCATTTCAAACAGCATAACCTTCACATGAGGGCAATCTTAATATCCTCCATGGTTACCGCGTGAAACTAGTAAAGGACTTGATTCCATAATTCCTGCAGCTACGTCTTAATAGTCTGATGTTCTATTATCCCACTTAGTGAATCGATTCAATGTGGTAATTTTGAGAACAATATTAAATACCACGCGTGTTCTGATTTCGCAGCCTTTTAGATGCGAAGGCTATAATCGTTTAGATCGATATTTTTAATCTTAATTCGTATCGTATTATTATGCTATCCCTCCAATATGGTAATTTTTTTTTCTTTTATAAATATCAAAGGTTGTGTCCTAAATTGACGGTGTGATGAGTTTCTTTTGTCACTAACCTCCGATCGATAACCGAACCTGGAACCTTCTAATTCAAAATCTGTGTTATAACAATTCAGTTATGAAATTGCATCCGCTTATGGATCGTTCCTTTGTTTGTTAAGAGGGCCCCAACTATGCACATTACGATATATGTACATGTATGGTATAGTAAAAATATACCCCTAAGTATGTCCGTTTTGAAATTCAAAATTCTGCTGGAAAAAATTAAGAATCATTTGGCTCCCGTAACCCGTTTTTATAGAATCAAGGACTCATTTGGCAGCTTTCAGCTGCTCATGTCATGAGTTGATTTGGGACCCTCACTTGTTAAATGAGCAGCATGTTGCCTTTTCCGCTTAAATCTATACTTGCCAATAATATCTTTACACACACGTTCTTCTATTGAGGCTTATGCAATAAGCAAAATAGTATATACAACTGTTCGATACAAAATAACCATGACTTTTTCTCCGTGATTTTTTTCAAAATTCTTAGTAAAAATATTGGAAGAATTTTATCTTGGAAACATTGTATAGGGTCTATTTTTCATTTTTAAAGGTAAAGTTAAATAAAACACACATAAAACCATGATTTGGATGAAATTTTTATTTCCAAGCATTAAATTTCTGGATTAGTTGCAACAGTCGATGCTTTTGAGGTTCCTCAAGCGTCATTTTCGAAAAGATACGGAAACTCCTCTGCTATCCAACTACTATTGCTTTAGCTGGTCGTACATATAGATGAATTTATGTGATGTTGCATTGCACTTTTTGTTATTTTAAACTTTCTTGTATATGTAAATGTAATAATCATTTCATTTATCTGCCTACATTAAATATCCTAAAAATATAACAACAAATACAGTTTTAAAAATAGTATACCTATATATGCGTTATAATTTGCTTTATAAATACACATATTAAAAATACAAAAAAAAAACCTCACACACACGAACAAAATTACTACGATATTAAGCCAACTCTTCACAGTATGTATCTCGGTATCACTTGTTCCACCCACCACATGTACACACTCTTCGCCACTCTCTCGCTCTCTTTAATGTGAGCAATACTATTGCGTCATTATGGCATTTTAATGGATGACAATTTTTAGGGTGAAAATGATAAAGGATTTAGTTAGAATAACAACTTTTATTATATACATTATCTAGTTATGGCGTGGTTTGTAATTAATCTTTGGTAAATTGAAATGACCTTATCATGAATATGTTTAAAATGTGTCGTTTTTTATTTAAAATTCCAATAATTTAAATTAAACGTCACAGATGATCATTTTATACAGTATGTTGTAACAGGGGAGAGCTCCATTTGCGACATATCCCAGTGACAAAATTTAAAAACATTCACTAGGTAATCATTATTTGGAGGTATAACAGGCACGTAACCCTACAATTTCAAAATGTACTCTAAATGATCTTGAAATTGTTAATTATCCAAAAGATTACAAAATAAAAATTCCATTGGGTTGGCAAGAATGTACATATAGTTTTTTACTCAAATAACTAACTTTAATCGACAATGTAAGTGATATTTCGTTCAATAACCTGATTGGAAATATTACTGATTCTTCCAAGCAAAAATTTGGAACAATTTGATCGTCAGGTCCTTGTCCATGTTAAAAGATTTTGAATTAGAAAAATTTTGTAGACTACAGAATAAATTAAAATCTGACGGCGCCAGATCAAGACTGTATATGTATGTTGGACGTGTTGTCATCTCCCATCTAAGCTTCAATGTTTTTTGCGAGTCTGCAAAAATATATAGCAATTCAGTTATTTTCTCCTTTAGTGCTTCATTAAACTTGATCATTTGTTCCTTGGAAACAGTTGAATGTAAACCACTACCTTTCAATCCCAGACGCACCATGATCAATGATGGACGAAACGTTTCAATCGTCAATACTAAAAGGGTGGTATTTGTGAGGGCCTTTATGAAAGTTATATTCCTGATAAAACTTTATATTCTCTTTATTTTTTTCTTCGAACACTCAACATGCAGGTACTATTCGAAATTGTTATCTGGCTGTTGAAAAATATATAGTAATAGGCCTTCAATCACCCAAATTAGATAATTCTGTAGAAAGTCCTCAAATGTAGATATGGTTGTCCATTCAATGAGACCATAACAGAAAATTGTTCAGAATAATTTATTTATGTTTTATATCATATTAAATTAGAAATTTTCTTTAACTCAACTTACAATTTATTCAAGAAAGTTTTGGAATTTGTTATTTTTAAATACGAACTTGTTAATATTGAACAATGTTAATCCTTTTTATACATTCAATGTCCTCAATTGTTATTGTTACAATTATTTTGAGGGGTTATTTTCTAATATTCATTAGTTAAATTTGATTTTTATTTATATTAATGGTATATTTTTCTGTAGAAATTTGTTTAATTTGTATTATTTTGTTTGTAGAATGTTTAGTACTAAACGTGATTTATAAAAATATGCAATGAGTTTCCATTTTAAGTAGCAAACTATGTTTATTCATTCGAAAATCAATATATACAGGGTGAGTCAACTGTATTGCAGCTTTATCTAATGTTATAACTTTTCATAAACAAATGAATATGGGCCCCCAAGAAAAGCCTTATTATTTTATAATCTTGAGAATTTAAGATGGGATCAGTCAAAATAAGGGGTTTAGAAAAGTTCTATGCTTAATTCATTTCATTTCACTTTATTCATACATCGTGATGCATGAAAGCCAAAAAGACCATTTATATAACATCACAAATAAAATACAAAATTCTTTAATACAATATTAAATATTCAACAAAAAAAAAAAAACAAAATAATAATAATAAAAATAAAACAAAGTTACAAGCAATATAAATTCAAATGTTAATAGCAAACTTTATATTATAGTTCCCCAACCAAATACAGTTATAAAGCAAATAAAAAAAAAAAATCAAGTGCCGATAATGAGTTCATAATGTAAAAGAGGCTACTTAATGCAAATCTAATATATTTGTGTTGGAAAACTTGATTTGAATAAGCAAAATTTCGTAGATGCAGACGGAGCCGATTCCAAGTCCTGCAAACGCGCACCGTAAGCGATTTTAAGGATATAGAAGAGCCTGATATAAGAGGAATTACAAGTTGTGGATTTCTATTTGATCTAGTGAACCTGAATCTACTTCGCAGTAAAGGTGGTGAATCAGATATCAATTTATAAAATGATTTAATGATTTGTAATTCAACATCATTTCTAAAGGAAACACGTAAAAAACGTGTTTCCTTTCATCATATTGTGATGTATGATTATAGCGCCTCAGACTATACACATATCCCACTACCATATTAAAAATCCTCTCAAGTTTCCTAAGGCAACCAAGATTTGTTCCCGAAAAAACTTCTATACCGTAATTAATTTGAGACATCAACAAGGCATGAGCTGACCTCTGTTTAATATGAACTGGAAGGAATATATTCATATTGTACGGAAATCATATGAGCACGAAAATCAAGTCGTTTATCAAGTGTTATGCGGAGGCATTTTATTTCATCTACAAACTCAATACTGTTTCCATTAATGTTGATGTCAGAATTGTGAAAAGATTGAAACGAGGAGACAAACAGCATAGTTTTGCTACAATTACTATAAAAGTTATTTTCATTTAACCAATTATTTATAGCACTCAGTGTTATTGATACTACATTGTAAAATACACCGTTGAAAATGATTTTTTTTGGAACCTTTCGTTTAGAAAGTGCAGTATCTTCTATATATATATAAATGAATATCTGTCTGTCTGTGTACAAAAATAGTTTGTAAGAGAACTCCTCTCACACGGCGTACCCGATCTTCATGAAACTTTCAGGGCTTATTCGTGTCGGCCAGGAGAAGGTTTTTAACTATGTCCGAAGGCCGAAATCGAGGCGAGTGACATGATAAGTCCGTCGGAAAAGTGGAAATTATATGGAATTATATATATAATTCTACTGAAAGGGAGTTGTCAGTGAACTCCTCCTAAACGGCTGGACCGCTTTGCATAAATTTTTGTATATGCGTCTGGGTGGTGCCCGGGATGGTTTAGATTTACAATTCGGTCCAATTGGACAAAGGGGCGTGGTACCTCCCATACAAACAAAAAATTAAAAATCAATTATTTCTGCTCCTGCTTACGGTATTTGAACAAAATTTGGTGCGTAGGTTTGGTGTACATATCTTAAGTGCTACTGTAAATATGGGCGGGAATGGACAATGAGGCGTGGTACCTCCCATACAAACCATAAATTAAATATCCAATATTTCTGCTCCTGTTTACGGTATTTGAACAAAATTTGGTACATCGGTTTGGTGTACATATCTTAAGTGCTGCTGCAAATATGGGCGGGATTGGACAATGGGGAGTGGTACCTCCTATACAAACCACAAATTAAAAAGCAATTATTTCTGCTCCTGCTAAAATTTGAAGGCAAAGCAACGTTTGCCGGGTCGGCTAGTTTGCTACAAAAATCCAAATAATTTTTTCAATTGCCTAATAAGGAAATTTTCTGTGTTTAATATATTTATGTTTATCCATTTTTAGGAATAGATGAATATCTTTGCTTCAAATATGCATCACATATTTGATAATTTTGAGAGTTAAGAAAGAATTGATCAATGAGAACTTGAAAAGTTCTATAGACAAATATTACTCCTCTTGCAATGAATTTTCCTTAGCAAATATCTCTCCTTCACGTAACCATAGAAAATTTGAGCCATAAATTTTGCTTATTATAAAATCTTATCACATTAATTTCCCATTATCGTCAATAAATTTTCCTATAACGCAAGCCCCCAAGGGAAGGAAATGTATAATTATCCATTACTTTATTAAACGAAATGTATCCTTATAATTTTAATTTTCGAGGTATTTTTTTATAAACAAATATCCCCCTAGAATTTTTTCTACATATTAAGACTTCTTTGAGTGAACAAAGGTTCGTTTTTCGTAAAGGAAGTTCCCCATTAAACAAAAATTCCTAAGGATATAATTTGCATAATATTCAACTTGTTTATTAAAGAAATGTCTTCTTAGAATTTTCATTCTCAGGACACTTTTTTTTATAAAAGAACGTCTCCGGAAGCATCTTTTCTATATCTAAACTCTTCTTAGAGCAGGTATTGCCAAAAGAAATATGTTCCCTAAGGAAAACTCTTATAAAACTAATTTCTTGCAGCTTTTTATTTAGTTTTTATAAAACAAACGCAATTTCCAAGAAATTTTCCACAATTAAAGCTGTGACATTAAAATGTGCATGAACTGTTTTTTTCTGAACTATTTCCCATCCAACCCGATCGTATACGTAGTTTAATTAATGCATAAATGTTAAAAAGTTCAAAAATATGTTGAAAATGTACCAATTTTCTGCGGGCTAGTTTTCTCCCACAGGACCAATTTTACCACCATTTGTCAGCTAATCGATATCTCATTTTCATACAAAATATTGCTTTTTATTCCACTTTTTCCTTGGAAATGCCCATTTTTTAAATATTTTTCAATGACCATATTCACAATTAGACTGATTCCTTAAAAAAATAGCTGTTAACTGTAAAATTGAACTGTCCATTTTTCTACGGTCAACTTTTTTTCTGTGCTGATTTTGCTCAATTTCGAACTAAATCTGTACAAGACAAAGACATTTTCATGCTAAATGTCAGCCTTCTAAATAAAGTGACTTGACCTTTATCATGCTGCCAACGAAATCGCAAGGGGATGAAAATGCTTAAATCACCATAGAGTTTTACGTCGATTAAGAATGTATGTATATACTTTATGGAGTCTCCCAATAAATGATTATTTATAATTGCCAACTTTGCTCTTGGTTAAGAACATGCCTCCTACAGTAGCTGATGAAATATTTTGTCGTAAAGCCACAGACTGCCTTATTTTCATAATAAATGGCTACACGCAACAATGATTCACTCTTTATGATGTGAGATTCTACAATTTATTGATTCGCGATATAACTGCAGAGTAAGACTCATTACAGAATTGACGTTATGGTTTAAAAACCATGAACATTTCCTAACGGTTTGTATTGAGTGTTAAAAAAGTAATGTGATGTTTTCCGAATCTGTCCATACGAGTATACTCTCTATCAGCACCCCAAATTAAAAATAATTTGCCGATTCTCTAATAACAAACAAAAAAAAATCTCTTAAATCATAATTTTATTAGGATAACGTGACTTTGAATAAGTCAACAGTATATATTTAGTATTAAATATAACAAATTTTGAAAAAAGTGTACAGTGTACAGTGTAAAGTGTATTATGCCTTTCATCTGATATCATCATTAAAGATCACATTTTTGCCACAAATCTTATTCTTAGACGAACGATTTTTACCCCAGTGCACTTAGAGCTTTCTTAAGACATGTAGGGAACCAAGTTCAATTGTGAGGCAGTTAGAGTTTTAATGACCCATCTGAATCATAAATGAATCTATGGAAAGCCTTTTCACTGATCTATAAAAAATAGCCTTTATTGATGTTCAAATTTTAGGTTTACGACCGAAATATCAAAATTCACCACAGTTTCTTTGTATCGAATTGTTCCACCTCTCACTAAGCGACCCCACCCTAAATATTGGGTACATTTCTATGACGGAGGGAATAGAGGAGCGAACACATTACGATCCCAGGTTCTGGTGGATTAACAGAAGAGAGTGAATAACAGCTACAGATTTTGCATCGACAGCTGGTGCTTTCGATGACAGAGACAACTGTTTATTTCTATGACTTTAATATTTAGATATTCAGAATCATATCACCACAGCTTCGATGATAAAACTTATGAAAATTAACTTTTATTTTCCTTGGCTTATATATTTAGTTTTTATTTTTTCTTCGCAAAGTTTTTTTAAAACGTTTAAAAAAGCCTTAAAAAATTTATTTGTTGACCAACAAATATATGTGTGATTTGTTTCTTCTCAATTCTGCAATTATTTTTAAAGCTGTATTTGTTGTCTCTCCCTTTTCCCATCCGCTTGCTTTTATTTGCTTATTGATCTATGTAAATGTAAAACGTCTTGGTAAACAAAGTTTTGTAAAATATTTCCAAAGAAAAAAAATCTAACAAAAAACTAACCAATTGTTTTCTCTTTCTCTCTCTTTAATCACTAACCCATATGATTCTTAACATTTTAAATATCTGAAATATCTGAATATTAATATAATATATATTTTATATTTGTTCGTTTTTTCCTTTGACACCACCACTTCCAACACCATCACAACCCACCCACCACGCACGTTTTCTCTCTACTTTCCTACTACTCTCTGCCAAAAAAATAAATAAATAAATAAAAAAAATAAAAAATAAAAACTTCTACTGTTAATAACTTCTCCAACAAACAACAAACTGCACCGCAATCAAAATTATCAAAAATCAATTAAATTTTTTCCAAATGTATAAAAAATGAAATCAAAAACCAATCTTGGCCCACTTAATGATAATACTCGTAATAAAAACGCACTTGAAACTTTAACCACTCTCCTACTAACTACCACTTGTGTGCTATGATGGCATTTTGTTTTTGATTGATTGATTGAAAAATATCTGAATCTGAATCTGAAAAATCAAATGAAAACCCAAAAATGTGCTTCTCTTAGGTCTACTCGCTCGATTCGCCAGACAGTTTTCAGTGTTTGTACTCACCGGCATTCGCCTCGATACGCGCCAAACACCTCGAGCGCATTGCCGAGCAAATAGCCACGCTGTGCGCTACGCTCGGCGAGTATCCGATGGTGCGATATCGCACTGACTGGGATCGCAACATCGATTTAGCTGCAGTCGTTCAGCAAAAACTGGATGCGTACAAGGCTGATGAGCCAACGATGGGCGAGGGTTCGGAGAAAGCACGTTCACAATTGTTAATTTTGGATCGTGGTTTTGATTGCGTATCGCCCTTGTTGCACGAATTGACACTACAAGCCATGGCCTACGATCTGTTGCCCATCACCAATGACGTCTATCGCTTCACGCCCGGACCCAATCAGCCGGAGAAGGAGGTGCTATTGGATGAAAATGATGACTTGTGGGTTGAATTGCGCCATCAGCATATTGCTGTTGTGTCGACGCAGGTTACACAGAATCTTAAAAAATTCACCGATTCCAAGAGAATGTCTTCTAGTAAGTTGTTCTACACCTATGATATCTTCTCTCCTCTCCCCTCATCCATACAAAAAAAATCCCCTCAGGTCTTTGATGACTAAGATTTTCTTTGATTTCTAAGATATTATTAATTTTTTTTTATTTTTCTAATTTATATGTAGCTGACAAGGCATCCATGCGTGATTTATCACAAATGATTAAGAAGATGCCACAGTATCAGAAGGAGTTATCCAAGTATTCCACTCATTTGCATTTGGCTGAAGATTGCATGAAATCTTACCAGGTTAGTAGAAATTACGAATACAATTTAAGCAGACATTGGGCTATAGCATATATTCTAAGGTTTCATTGAAAAAAAGAACAAGGAGAACAGGGCGCATAAATATTTTTTGCTACAAATCAAAAAATACTAGCAGTTTAACAGTTGCGCTAATTAATTGGTTGTACTGTATGATAGAATTGACGAAAACGTTAGTCTTGACAGGTCCAACAGTTAGTTGCGATGTTTTAAGACATGGCCAACCACTGATAGACTGGAAACAATGTCAATAAAGAGTAAATACCTCTACAAAAAGTCTTCTATAGTTGTGTGAAAGATAGCATCCCGCCCGATGGGATTGTAAAGACGTCCATCTTGACAGATATAGCAAAAATATGTATTTTGATTTTACAATCGCTAAGAAAAATCGCTTTGGCAATCACAAGTTACTGCCACCGACCAGAGGTCTCGAAATGCTGATAATGAAGAGAACGCTTTCACAAACTGCATCGCTGCGTTGCTCTGCAGAAGAAGCTAAGGCGATAAATCGGAATTTCAATTCTTTGCCAGACGCTGGTATAAAAGAAAATGCCAGTTTTGACTGATCCGAAGAATTAATATAGTGGCCCTACATTCACTGTAAAAACCCTAAATAAATGAAGTCGAAACTATCATTGCATTGCTGGATAATCCCATCCCCATCAAATGCTAATAACATTCGTTCTATGAACTGATTTTTAATCGCTATGCCGCTATGGAACTGTACTGGTACAAGCACCAGTTCAAATGTCTTCTTCGACAGTTCGATGGAAGGAGGTACGATTAGTAATTCAAAAGTTTCGGTTTTAATTATTGAACACTGGGAAACGTCCGTTTTAACAGACCTAATAAATGTTTATAATGGCCTCCAAGTAATTTAATGGTTTCTCTGCACGATGACATGGAAGTAAATTCTAGTTAGACCAATCCAACATTCAGCGGCGAAAGTTTGAAGAATTCCTTTTACAATCTTTAAACAATGCCCAAGCCGGGAGGACTTAAAATTCTGGCAACATGGAATGCCCACGACTTTCGATAACTCAAATGCTAATAGTAGCAATTAAAAGGTATATGTTTTAACAGATCCGACAAATATAAACAACTAATTAATCGTCACTTGTAAAAACCTGAGAATGGGTTGAATAGAAACTGGTAAAAAAAGTTTCTTGCAAATGGTATTTTCAATTGATGTGTTGGAGGAATAGGTCAACTATAACGAATCTAACAAATGTCTACAACAGCCTACATATAACAATCTTAAGAGGGTGAGGGGACACGGATTACGCAAAACCTTTTCAATATATAGAAATGTAAAACTACAAATTATGTAACTAGATACTGGGATGTAAAAAACGCCAGTTATAGCAAATCCAACCCGCAGACTGATTAACTTGAAACTCTTAAAAAAATTGTTGTAATTCTTTTGACGGTTTTTTATGTGGAAAAAATTTTAATATATCTTACAAATACCAGTAATGGTCTAATAATAACTTTTACCATCTTACGAAAATAACTCCGGGTAGATTCGAAATACTGGTAATAAAGAGTATGCAAAACTTTCGTGAAATTGGGAAAAACTACAGACGCCACCATGTGGATAATACAGGGTTGCCCATATTCGACGGACCCATGTTTTAAAAAAAAAATCAAAGAAAAAAATAAAAATTTGGCGGTTGGCAATCTTATTCATTTAATTTGTTCCAAGTAGATTTGTTTGCATCAATTTTTGAATATGATATCTCTCAAATGGCCGCCTCTGGCGTTGATGGCGTATTGTGCCCTTTGATGGTAACAGCATTTCCATTTTCGTTTTGGAAGAAAAACGGCCCAATGACCGTTTTCGCACTAACGCCGCACCAAACTGTGACTTTTTCGTCATGAAGAGGCAATTCTTGAATCTCCTGAG
>JAHXMU010024426.1:0-22394 GCA_019455685.1 Philornis downsi
GAAGCGGCGCAGCGAACAACATATGTATCCCCCCGCCACCCCGCGCCACGCGTTACCGAGAAATTGAAGAATTAAATCGCCAACACTCATATGGCCCACCCTGTATATATATGTATACTAAAAACTTTAAAAATATATACTATTCACTAGAAGAGTTGTCTCAAATAAATCACCTAGAAAGATTCGACTATTTGTTGGATTATATGTCACATATGACGCCGTCCTGTTGAAACTATAGACGACGCCGTCTACAGACTTGTCTTGCTATGCAGATACAAATAAAGTGAATTATTATATCGATATTGACCGCTATTAACTATTATTTTACAATTTCGTCACGAAATACAAATACAACTGCGAAAATGTGAACTATTCGTCTACAGGAAAGAAACATCTCCTTCCAAACGTATGTAGACATACATTCTGTCGAAATAATATCGTGAATTGATCATTTAAGGAACTCACACAATGGTCTTGTCAAATTTATTTATACTAACGCTGAGTTTGGGCGTATTTTGCCATTTAGTTTATTTATGTTGCGCGATTTTGTCATTTCTTCACAAATGTGTTTTGAAACTTTTACAATCGATAAAATATCGAATAAAAAATTCGTTTCAAATTTTGCACTGCAAACACAATTTCGTATGCCGAATAGCTGAAATTGCAACAGAGGATTTACGGTGAATTGACATCATCAAAAACATGTGCATGTGAATGGTGCTGCTGCTGTGTATTCCGAAGTAGTCCAAATGTAGTGGAAAATTAAAATGGTACGAATTAATTCGTGTAATATAGAAATTGTAGCTGCTACCGTTCTATTTACAACTTATTTGATGGGTTTCAATCATCATATCCTTCATTTTGTCAATATCAACCCCAGTTTGAAGATGTTGTTATTCGACCCAATTTTGACCGCAATCTGTCGTTTGACATTCAGGCATTCGACACACGAAGTTTCATTTGCAATACGAAATTTCGTTCACATTAAGAAATTCCATTTACAATACAAAATTTCATTTCCATTACGAAATTTAATTTGCAATATGAAAAAATTTGATTTGAAATACGAAATTTCATTTCCAATACGGAATTTTATTTGCAATAAAAAGTTTGATTTGAAACACGAAATTTTATTTGCAATACGGAATTACACTTGCAATACGAAACTTCATTTGCAACACGAAATTTCATTTGCAATACGAAATTTCATTTGCACTTACGGAATTTCATTTGCAATACAAAATTTAATTTCCAATACGGAATTTTATTTGCAATATGAAGTTTGATTTGAAATACGAAATTTTATTTGCAATACGGAATTACACTTGCAATATGAAATTTCATTTGCAATACGAAATTTCATTTGCAGTATGAAATTTCATTTGCAATAAGAAATTTCATTTGCAATACAAAATTCCATTTGCAGTACCAAATCTCATTTGCAACACGAAATTTCATTTGCAATACGAAATTTCATTTGCAATACGAAATTTCATTTGCAATACGAAATTTCATCTGCAGTATGAAATTTCGTTTGCGATACAAAATTTCATTGGCAGTACAAAATTTCATTTGGAATACAAAATTTCATTTGCAATATGAAATTTCATTTGCAATATTGAACTTCATTTCCAATATTTTATTTGCAATAAGAAATTTCATTTACAATACGAAATCTCATTTGCAATACGAAATTTCATTTGTAATACGAATTTTGCATTTACAATATGAAATTTTATTTCCAATACGAAATTTCATTTGCAATACGGAATTTCATTTCCTCTATGAAATTTCATTTACAATACGAAATTTCATTTGCAATACAAAATTTCATTTGCAATACAAAATTTCATTTGCAATATTAAATTTCCCATGCAATACAAAATTTCATTTGCAATACGAATTTTCATTTGAAATACGAAATTTTATTTGTAATACGAAATTTCATTTGTAATACGAAATTTCATTTGGAATATAAAATTTCATTCACAGTACCAAATTTCATTTGCAATACAAAATATGAGACAAATTCTTTGTTCGATATTTTTATGCATTGGCAAAATTGCAAAAAACGCCTTTAAGATGACAAAATCAAGCATTGTAAACTAACTATGTAGATGAGAGTTGTAACAACTCAGCAACGTGGTGTTTTTGGTGTTTTTAATTATCAACTTCCTTCCTTCCTTTCTTAACAGAATATTTATTCTATTTGCAGACGAAAATGCCAACAATTTACTAAACTGGTAGTTACAAAAATTAGCAGGCATCGCTTAGGATCACGTCATTACGGCATTAATTAGTCAAAGCTCATTGTCGCTTCGTTGCGACATTAGTATTTGCAGCTGATAGAGGATGGCGAAATTTTAATTGTTATATATTTGCCATTGTGACTTAAATCACATAAATGGTAGGTCCAAAAGTAGTATTATTTTTTGGCTTGCATTATTTTTTTTTTTTTCTAATCAGTAAGCTTTTGGTAATATTTAAAATTATTTGCATTTGTGATATTCCTCTAACGCCGATGTTCAATAAACGAATTGATTTATTCACCCCAAAAATCTGATGTTCCGTTTACTGGAATAAATCTTAGAAAACTTAATACAATCTGAACTATAAATACCCGCATCGATCATACCAGCCTCCAAGTTACCAAAATTATCTATAATTTTCATATTTAATATAAAAACTCTACAAAATAGCAATAAAACACAGCTGTGTGAGATAATTAAAAATGCGGGAGTTGTATTAGATATGGGATCATACACGCGCTTCAAAAAACTGTCAGACACTCAACTCATCCAACCACTGCCACTCGTCAATTCAATATCTTAGAAAGACGGACAGACAAAAAAAAAACCCAAAAACAATTCTGCTCAAATCGAATAAAAAAGCTCTCATTGAAGCCTGTGATTAAACAAAAACAATTAGAATTGTTAATTTCGCGTGAGTTTTGATTTTGTTTTTGCTGAAGTTTTGAAGACGAGCACGTCCAACACTGATGAGACATTTTAGAAAAATTCCCCAGGGGGAGAAAATTAACTTTTTGCAACAAAACATAAAATAGAGCTTCGTAAAAAATGAGTAAAGATAACATTTTGCAAAAACAAAAAAAAAAAAAAAAAAAAATAAGAGAAAAAGGAAGAAGAAATAAATAATTATAAACATTTTAAACAACATTAATGGGGGCTAAAAAAAATTCCAAGCGGAAGTTCAACATTTGTTGGCAAGGTGTAATTAGCAAAATTGATTAAATGTTGAAACAACAACAACATTGTACACGAAAACGCCCGCATTTTAATACTAAATTAACTTTTGGTGATAACGACAAAATTATACACGAAAGGCAAAGAGGCGTGAAGGAAAGTATACTCTTGAAATAAAGGGGTACTGAATTTTTATTGCATTAATATTTTGCATTCATTTGTTTACTTAATAATTTTTTTTTCTTTCAAATTGCTGATGCAATTTAAGGAGCTGAAATCACTCAGCAGAGAAATTGTTTTAACATGTGATTCACTTTTGTACTGAAAGTTGTTCAAAAAAAAAAGTATAAATCTTATTAAGTAATAAAAATGTAATAAATAAACAAAAGCACTCAAGGTTATCCACTTTCGCCTGCGGAAGATGGAGTCACATGAAACACATTTAATTATGGAATGTGATGAAATATGATGGTTTTAATGACCTTTGATGGTTATGCAAAACATAATACGGCCGTGATTGTGAGCTGCCATTTCGCTAACACTCAATGAACTCTGATTACTACAGGGTGGCCCAACCAAAACCTGCCACTGTTAAAAACGAACAACTTTTTATTTTCCAATACAATTGTTTCTTTTTTCTCTTTTCTTTTTTCTTTTGAATTCATGGAAATTTATAATGAAAGCATACAGTACACAACGCGTTTTAAATTCAGGATTTTTTCTATTCCTGTTAATGATCAATTGCTATGACGCAGCGAATTTATCATCAATATTTTAATTCAAAATCAGCTGCCCACAGCTGATTCATGATTAGGAATTTGATCGGCCGTTTTAAGGAACAGAGTTCAGGGATCGACTTTCCTGGAAACGGTGCTCATCGAAATATTCACACTGGAGGTAACGTGGAAACTGTAAGGCAGAGTGTTGACTGTGGTCCATCTGTCTCCCTCATCGTCGTTCCGACCAATTAGATATTTCCATAACAACATTATAGAGAATTCTAAAGTTAGATCTTAAGATACATCCATACAAAATTCACTTTGTGGTAGCACTACTACCCCTAGACCACCAACAACGACTACAATACGCATTGGTAGGTCTTGTTTGGGCCACCGTGTACAAGCAGGGGGTTCACCCCAGCCGGTCAGAACTTGCTGCGCTCTCAAGGCTACTAAGTTTAATCGCAGTTCAATGTGTGAAAATTTTTCAATACGTTCGGTGCTGGACAGTGTCTCTTTTAAGTGTCGAGACAGCCGGCTAGTAATGCCATGGAAGGTTTATAAAGCCGCAAAGTTTTAGAAGAATTATAAGCTGCATAAGAGCTTATCAACCCAGATGACCTCAGCCGTTTCTGCAGTTCCCTTTTATTATCACTTTTTTAATAATCTCAGAAAAATATTTATATTTTCTTAGCTTTCT
Source organism: Philornis downsi (assembly GCA_019455685.1). Lineage (NCBI taxonomy): Eukaryota > Metazoa > Arthropoda > Insecta > Diptera > Muscidae > Philornis > Philornis downsi. Next base: position 4,623 of record JAHXMU010024426.1, read on the forward strand.
GTGTGAACGCAACGAACCCGAGGAACGCTGGAGGTATGTCAGTCGGTAGCGCGGCTGTTGGAAATTCAGCCGTTATGGACAGTTTCTCGAGTATGGACAACGCGTTATTCCTGCGAGAGTTTTACAAAAGTGTTAATTCCGCAATCGTTACGGGTAGAAGATTCTGCAAATTTTTCGCCACCCATATGATGGGCAAAGCATTCCTCTCATACGAAAATGACTCAGAAATTTAGAAGAGACTGATATAACACCAAAACGGTCGACCGAGGTCACCAAGAGTGGTAGAAAAATTGAAGAGTGTTAAATGGGTTGTTCGTAACGATCCCTTACTTTCAATTCCCAAGAGCGCAAGTATTTTAAATGTGTATAGATCATCATTACGCCACATTACTTACAACGACCTAATTGGTGTAAAATCCAGGATGTCAATCAGTAGGTTGACTCCTTAAATTTGACTGCTGAGTGCTTTTCAACGTTTTAAACATCTTGTTTTCGATTAGAGCTCATTTTCATTTTAATGGTCACACAAATACTACTGGAGTGCTATGAATCCGAAACGAAAGGATCAGAACTGCAGTCACTTACTTAAACTGATCATACAGAAACTGTCACTGTCGGCGCGAGGAATTATCGATCCTTACTTCTTGGAGAATGAAAGGAGGAGACGTGCAGTTACAGAGAATTTAGATCACTATGTAGAGATGTTATAGCGGGTTATCTATTTTTCGGTTTCAAAAGTAAAGTTAAATAAAATACACATAAGGCTATGACTTTGATGAAACTTTTATTCCATTATAATGCTTGGACCCTGCCATTATATACGAAATGCAACGTCATTTAAATGAGAGCCTCTGGATTGACTGCAGCAGTGTATTCTTTTGAGGTAGTTTTCGATCACTTTTTCACACATTTCGGGAGGTAACGTAACGAATGTTGGTTTTCAAATGCTTCAACGTTTAGGGAATATCCGCGTAAACTTGGTCTCTGACGTAGCTCCACAAAAAAGTCTAACGGCGTCACATGATTCGCATGATGTTGGTGGCCAATTGACGTTGCCAAAACGTGAAATTACGTTTTCTGGGAACAATAAACCCAAAATCGGTAGTGCTGTGTGGCTCGTGGCACCGTTTTTTCGAAACCAGATATCGTCCAGTTCATATTCTTTAACTGCAGACCAAAAAAAGTCGGTTATCATACGGCCATAGCGCCCTGAGCTGAAATTTTGATTATCCGCCAAACTTTTAATAACAGAAGCGATATTTTCCCCAGTGCATACATTGCGATAATTGTACAGGCCTGACCATATCTGTAACGCTTCCAATCTCTTAAAATGTCTTTATAATCTTGTCAATTACTTGTACAGTAGGCCGATTATGACGACCACAATCACCCCAAAATGCAGGATTAGTGCCCACGTGTAAATCATTACTTTTGTAGTAATTTTTAACTATTTTACGTGTTCTTCGGTTGCTAAACGACACACATTCGTAAATGGTAAAACTTTCACTGAATAAATAGCACTTCAGATGACAGGTATTTAACAGCTGACAGCCTTGCCAGACCGGCGGTTTTGAAATTACTAAACGAATAACTCTGTACAATTTCCTGCTTCCCTAAAGAACTACAAAACTTTCCTGGCTATAAATATAAACTATGATTCCAGCAGGGAGGAGAGTGGTCACACATGTCTATTATGTTTCCGCCACGATTTTGTAAAATGTTCTTGATAAATCGATCTCTAACAGAGGTGGCATGGATTGGCCTTCACGTAATTCTGATTTAACCTCCTTGATTCTCTTCCTGCAAAGACTTAAAATTTACAGCAATAAAGCGCCTTCCATGTTTCATGGAAAGAAAATATCCGTCATGAAGTAGCAGCCATCGTGGATTCTATAAGCTGAGTCTCTATAAGAACGTTTACTGTTTGCTTAAATGAGTGCCGCGCGAAAGGGGAGGTTTACATTTGATCAATATTATTTTCAAGAAATAAATTCCCCAATTGTGTACTTTAATAATTAATAAGCATTTTTTCGATAAATCCCTTCAACATAAAGTTTTCTTTTTTGTGTTTTAAGCAACAGCTAACAAAAGTTTATTTACTGCAAATTTATAATATTGATTACATTTTTTGTAGCTACTTCTGGCGAATTTTGGTCTTTTTATATATATAAAAAAATAGGAAATGCAGTGGCACCTCCATCACTTTTGAAGCATCAGTTTTATTATTAAAATACACAACATTTCTAGCTTGTATTTTCTGTTTTTTGTATTAATTTATTTTTTTTTTTCTATTTTCATCAATCAGATAAAAATCTAACGCACCGCCCCACTAGACATTAAGTCTCATCTGAGTTTGTTTTGATTTGATTATCTATGAAACTTCAAAATATTTATAAAATTCTTGTTGTTATCATCTCTGATTACTTCATATGCTATTAAATCATTTTATTCGTCACGAGCATCGTGAATGGTCTCTCTTTGCACTGATGTCAACCACCAACCAACCAACCACTTCCAGAAAGTCTGCCGCCGGGAGGGACATTTGAATTTTTAAATTCTTATCATCTGTTTTGTGCTTTTGCTGTTAACTTTTGCTTTCTTTTTGTTAAAATTAGCAGCTTGTTTAAATTTTTATCGAGTGTGTTTTATAAGCAATAAAAAAAAAATAATGAAAAGATAATTTATAAATAGAAATAAAAACCATCTAGCAAAACGCGCGTTGTGGTAAATGAAGCGGTGATTTTGTATAGAGCAACAAGAAAGCGTGGCAACGCGAGAACCATAAAACGAACCAAAATAACATATAAAAGATTACAAAAATATGAAAATAAAAATGAGTACAAGTACAGAAACTACCAGCTATTCAGAAATATAATATCTAAAAAAATTTAAAAATAAATATAAAAACATATAAAAGCTAAAATGGCAAAAAAAAATGTGAGAATACAAAAAACGAAAATGTAAAAATATAGAATTAAAAATATATATATGTATATATACGAGTACAGTGAAAACTAGCCGTTTCTCGAAGTGGCACTTTGAGTTTCAGAGGAAAAAGTCAGCTGAAGTTAAGTCAAGTGAAAATGGTGGATGTTCAATGATATTTGCCGAGTTTTTTTCTTCTACAGAAATTTATTCACAATGATAACCTTGTGAAATAATGAATTTTCATTAGTCAAACTTCCTCCATGAGTTTTTCTTTCCACAAACCAGCTTTTTTCCATGATTTTGATCTCTCAAATGCTCCATAAAGACCAGATAATGTTCTTCATTTACTATTTGACTTTCTGGCAAGAATTTTGAGTGCACAAAACTGCAGCAGTCAAAGAAAACAGTCAAAGTTACCCTGTTGACTTTTGGTCAACTTTGATGGGGTATTTTTCACTCCAACCCAGTTGAAAGTCGCCATTGACATACTTATTGGTTTATATGGCAAACTCATAAACGCAAGTTCATCACCAGTTATAATGCATTTTATGAATGCGGATTGGTACTGACTCGTCCTAGCATTCAGCGATCTTTACGTGATTGAGTTTTTGAAGAAATTTAGGCCATTCCGAACTAATCGAGCGGCAACGCAATTCGCTCCCAAACAATCGTATAAAATGATACGAATTGATTCGTGAGTCCCAGGAAATTCAACGGATATCTCTTTCATACCTAAACAACGATCTTCTTCGCTTTATGGATGTTAACTTAATTTAAAAACGTTGATGGCCGATTAGAGCGAGGCAAATCCTCCACTACATCTCGGTTGCTTTTGTATGCACTGTACCGCTAAAATGCACGCGTTTTTTTGATAAAATCGTTTCATAGAAAATCTTTGGTAAAATTTTCAACGATTTAGCACACGAAATTCCATATGCAATACAATATTTTCAACAAATTATTTGTTTGATATTTTTTTCTATTATAAAAATCGGAAAACACACATGAGATGAACTGACAAAGACAAGCGAGACTAAATGACAGATCGCGCTCACACACACTTCACGTCAGTACAGGTGACAGTTGTGCCAACTTAAACTATATTCTTTACTATATTCTTTTCACGAGGAAAACATTTCACGAAGCATTGTTTGCTCGCGAAAAAAACTTAGCGGCATTGCCATCTTTTTTGTATTGATTTCAAACATTGAAGAACGGCTGATGTTTTTACGTTATTGTATGTTAGATAATATATTTGTAGAATTGTTTAGGCGTGTCTCGGTTCTCTTCTTTCCTTTTTCATTTTCAAGTTTACATATGTATGCATTGTCGAACACATTGCGACGTAAAAATGTACGTAACTCCGAGTTCAGTGTTGGAAATCAACAAAAAATAGGTTGGCGTTGCCACGTAAGAAAATTTTCCTCGTAAAAAAGAGAAATCAGCTCATATTTTTACGTCATGATATTTTCGATAACACTTTTATAGGATTGATAAGTTGCGTCTCTCTTTTTTATTACCTCATTTTCATTCTTTACAAATGTATTACAAAATGAAGTCTTTCCGTCGTAAAAATGTACAAAACACAAAAGAGGTTAGCGTTGCCACGTAGAAAAACTTTCGTCGTGAAAAAATATAGTACTGTTTGGTCGAAACATTTAGCATAAAATTCCACAACTATTTTTTATGCATGGAGATTCAACGTGAAAAAAACTACCTGAAGCAAGTGTAAACAAAAAATGTTCAATATTCATTCAAATCTATAACAGCATCGGTTTCAAAATAGGACCTTCCCGAAATAATACACTTATGCCAATGAATAATCTAATTATCAAACCAATAATTGTCATCAAAACATTTGTAAAACGAATTTTTTTATTTTTTAGTTCTCTCTTTTACGTTTTCTATCGATTGAAAACGAGTGCACTGTACCACTGATATGCATGTGTTTTTGATAGGGGCGATTCATCGTAAGTCTACTGTAATATTTCCAGCGAGTTGGCGCATGAAATTTCGCTTGAAATATAAAATTTGAGACAAATTCTTCGTTCGATATTTTTGGTCCGTTGTAAAGGCGCAAAACACACTTCAGAGGGGCTGATGAAATCGAGTATTATAAGTTAACTAAATGATAGATTGCGCTTAAACTTCTCGTCCGTATAGAAAATAGTTGTGACGATTTAGCGGCAAAAACAACTTTGGCAATCCCTTTAAAAGGGCTTTTGAAATGATCAATTTCCGTTAATGACAGAACATAAAATTCCTCTAGCAATTTTTTCTTCTCCAAGTGATTTGCTTTCGATTAGATTGCATTGAAACGTGTTGAAAACTAAATTTGCAGATTGCAAAATTACAATTGAAATATAAGCTGAGTGTAACCGTGTATTTTATTTGGTTTTGTCGATTTTAAGTCGATTTCTTTTTTGTTATATTTATGTTATTTATTCGAATGTATTAGCGAAAATTTATTTCCCATGGAAAACTCATCGCAATCGCAACTCCGCATTCTATCAAATAACAAATGTACGTAAATTCTCCAAAATTTCATAATTTGCGAAATCGCAGTCATTTTTTGGTGAATTTTATTTGTTTATCAATGACCAAAAACGCTGTATATTTTTTCCGTTCCCAGTTTTTTTTTTTCTTCTTCTCTTCATTTGTTGTTATTGTTGATATTCTAAAAGTTATATAACAAAGCGAAGCTATAAACAAGGCAAAAGCAACAAAGTAAATACAATTTAGTCATATCGGGCAAAAGACAAAATAATACAGGAAAGAAAAAACGAGAAAATTTATAACAAAAAAACAAAAATAACAAAGAACAAAAACAACGCATTAGAAATAAAATAATTTATTATCGCAATCGTTTTTAACGTCCATCCGCTTTGCTGCTGTTAAAAAATCTCACATATGTTACCGGTTAAGAAAGGAAGCGTCACTGGCGGCACGGGCAACTCTCAAGTATTGAATGATTAAAAACTGACCTAACCTCATGTTAATCACACTCTCGGCTGTGTGGCGTTTATAGTTTCAACAAATTTATTTGCAAACAATACCAATATAAATGATAGCTAATTAAATTTATTTCATGTTTTTTAACTCGTATTCTTGGTTGCTCGTTTTCCACCACCTCATATGTAGTGCTCGGAGTTGTGTGATATGGCCAACTCTGGCCAACTCCAGCTGTTTCATCATCGCACCCCCAACACATACTGATTGAGTCATGATAATGTATGTGCTGAATGGCGTGTTTTTTTTTTTCATTTTATTTTTACTTCTCTACACTCTATGTTGATTGGCACTAACTGTTCAATTTAATGGTCCGTTAATGATTTTATATACCTTTAATTTACCTAATACCCCCACTCACACACGTGCGCTGGCATACGATATCAGCTAATAGATCGGTGTTAGACATTACGTGAAACGCAACTCTGTTGAATTTTAATCAGTTAGGATTTGTTTTGGGGGGATGCATAAAAATACGAAATGCATAGAAAATCAATTATTTAAAATGTTATATTGCATATCGTTTTTTAATTATGCTAACAGCTGGCAAAAATTTGAAAATAAGCCGTAGAACGTATATATAGATTTTGACAAAATAATAGAAGTGTAGACAAAACCGGTAAATGATTCTTAATTTCAAAAAATGTATTTAAGATCACAAGGAAAAGTGAAGTCCAGCAGTTTGCTTGCGCATTTTTTCGTTTAATCCCTATTCCAAAATCGATTTCTGAAAATAATTGTGAAATATCTCTAAATATTTATGTAAAATGCAATTGTTAGTTAAATGATTCTTAATTTAAAAAAATGTATTTAAGATCACAAGGAAAAGTTTAATCCCCGTCCCAAAATCCGATGTAGCTCATAAGTTATAGTAGTTTTTCAGCAAGGCGATTTTTGAAAATAATTACGAAATATTTCCAAATATTTATGTAAAATGCAATTTTTAGGAAGTAAATCTGTCAAATTTAGTCTGAAGATTTTATTAATCAGCTAGAATTTGTTTTTGAGGGATGCATAAAAATACAAATTGCATAGAAAATCAATTATTTAAAATTTTATATTGCATATTGTTTTTTTAATATGCTAACAGCTGGTGTAAAACTGAAAATAAGTCGTAAAACGTACATATAGGTTTAGAGAAAATAATAGAAGTTACGTTGCAGACAAAACCGGTAAATTATTCCTGATTTTAGAAAACATATTTGTGATCACAAGCAAAAGTGAACTATAGCAGTTTTTTTTCGTATTTTGTCGTCTAATCCCTGCCATTCCAAATCCCGATGTAGCTCACAAGTTATAGTAGTTTTTCAACATATCGATTTTTAAAAATAATTGCGAAACATCTCTAAATATTTATATAAAATGCAATTGTTATAGTCAATCTGTCAGATTTGGACTGAAGATTTCATACGGAACTTAGGTTCCTCGAGAGAAATTGGAGGTTTTGTGAAAGAATTTAGGTTCTTGGCAGGACGTGTATATTTACGAGGGGGTTTCGTATTGAAGGAGATGAAAAGAAAACGGAATATTCGGATAACTTACATTGTTTGTCATTTCGATTTTATTAATATGTTGAGGGCGGCCGAGGAAGTGCTCTGGTTGGCGGCTGACAGAAAAAAGAGTGAATACATCGCTGGCTTCAACAATGAGACCTTCGTGCCCCGCTTGATTGCCATATGGGTGTAATAACAATAGGAGTTTTTATAATTACATGGTTGTTTGAAATGGCGTTTACACAAGCAAATAAATACTTAATTTTTACAATGTACAATAATTGCAAATTGTTTGATACAAACACTTCAATGTAATTCAACTTAATTTAGTGTAATTTGTAATACAATTTAATTAAATGTAATTTAAGATAATTTTGCGAAAATTCATTTTAATTCATAATTCATAGTTCACAATTTAAATTAATTTATAAAATTAATTTATGTAAATAAAAAATTACTTTTTAATTAAAGTTAACGTTCTTAATATGCATGTTTTTAAGCGCAATGGAATTCCGTATATTAAAGTTATAACAATCATAACAGTGAAAAAAACGCTTAATATCTCAAAATGATAAATCCCGGATTAAGTTGTTGTTTCTTGTAAGCACAGATAAATTTAAAAAGAGGATTTCCATTTGAAATTCCGAAAATATCAATCAAAAGTAAGACTCAAAATTCAGAAAATTTGAATGTAAGTATAAAATTTCTAATGTGAAATTCAGATTCAGAATTTGTAACCGAAATTCTAAATTTCTAAATAAAATTTAGGATTTTTTACTGAAAAGCCAGAATTTAAAATCGGAGTTCAGAAAGAACGAATAAAAAAACAAAATGTTAACGGAAAATCAAAATGCCACCTGATACTAAGCTATTACTAAGGATAGAAATAAATTTAAAATTCAATAAAATATGCAAGATCCATTTGATAGCTCGTGAATAGTCAATAAAAGTCCGAATTTCCAAATTGAAAATGAAAAATCTAAAAAAAAAATAGAATTACTCATTGAAATTCAGAATTCCTAATTATAAACCACAATTTTTGACTGAAATTTTGGAAAAAACGATTAAAAGATTCATCTGAAATCCAGGATGGATCAATGATAATCTGATATTTTAATGAAAATTGCGAATTTCTAATTGAAATCGAAAAATCGAATTAAAATGCAGAATTTCTCATCTAAATTCAGAATTTTTAATTGGAATCAGCAATTTCGATCGGAAATTAAAACAAAGTGAGTCATTGGTAATGATGACGCTACAATGCAGCGAAATGCAATTGATCCATCTAAAATCCCTGAAAGATCAATAAAAATCTGTCATTCCAACAAAAATTTTTTAATTTGAAATTAAAAAAACCTAATTGAAATTCAGAAATTCAAAAATTTCTTATCGAAATTCAGAATTTTTAATTAATTCTTTGTACATAAAATTCTGAAAAGAAGTATTAAGAAAATAGATAATACCATAGATAAATATATTAAACTGTGTTTCTACGCAGTTAACTGATAATCATATACCTATATTTAAAATACTGCGAAATTCAGTAGATTCATCAGAATTTCGAGAAGAGGAACTTAATGAAAATCTGAATTATTAAATGTGTCTTTTATATTTTGGGATCAATACATTATTTCTTTTCACCGATTATTTTGACAGAAAAAAAAATTAAATAGCAAATATTATGTGGCACTTTGAGATCATGTGAAAAGTAAATTCAATTCAAATCAACCGCAAATGACCAAGAAAAAGGAGTTCTGCCACTAAAACGATGCCCCATGTCACAAAACGGATGATTACCGTGGCAAAACTGCAGGAATTGAAATTCGATGTTCAACCCTGGATACTCTAGAAAAAGCCTCGATATATTTATGGAGGTGATAATTAGGAAAACGTTAGAGAATAAGACTGAAACAATTTTGGACAAAAGCCACGTGGTTCTAGCCGCAGGAAACTCTGATATGTCACTGCGGCCTTCTCTAGAAGTGGTTAGGAGTCAGTGAGACCGAAAACGGGGACCGTTTCCAGTTACAACAATTGATGCTTAAATTGTAAAATAAATCAAGTATACGATATATGTGTTTGAAACTATTTTTAAACACATTTTTCATCTTGAACGACTTAACTTCCGAATACGACTATACACTTCAAACGTGTGAACCGGTTCATTAGGCATCGAATAACTTTCGCATCGACCTCTATATTTGATCTACCGGAATAAAAAGAATTGTCCGGTAGCCAAATCATAACTGTAACTCGTCAATTCGATGTTTCGAAGTGGTGGACGGTAAACCGTGTTCCGCTGTTTGTTTTCTTTATTTCATCAGAAAACTTGGATTGCTCATTCTGAGTTGTCCTGATTGCACGTCGGTGACCAGTTCTTCCGAAGAGACCGAGCGACCGTTTTCTAAGAAGTACGGGGACAACTTTTGCCGAGAATTTGACTTATCTTGGAAGACTCAAAAAGTCGTAAAGTCGTATTTAGTTTTCGATTAACATTTATATATCAGCGATTTGTTGACTGTGACGATAAAAAATAGATGTTCTTCTAAGCATTGCAATGGAATTTTTTCCACGTCGCTACGAGTCCATCGACACGAGCCTTCAAGTGATTGTCGACTAATGTGGCATATAAAGCAAAAGAATCTTTTCCGCAATCAGATGTTTATAGAATATTAGAAATATTTCTGTAAAACTAGTACTCCAACATGCCTCAACTTACCGATAACTCCTCGATCGGCCGATAAGTCACAGACGATCTTACTATATACGTTTTCACACAACATGGATGTTTTGTGGCACAACTGATCTTGAATAATCATCAATAAATTCTTCTTAAAACGAACAACGACAATGAATGTATTCGGAGGATAAACCTGAGCTTATCAGTGGTATAAAATTGTTCACAATTTAAACCTATTTTTAGGCTGAGATGAATATTTTTCATCTACTCATAAAACGCAAATAGGAGTCAGCATTACGAGCTAGTGTTTTATCGCCGGAAGTCTGAACTGATCGGCTATCGCATATTATTCACGATTTAAATCTGTTTTTGGGTTGAGATGGATACTTCCAATATTTGCATAAAACGCAGTTTGCACCCGGCATCACGAAAGGTTCTGAGCATATACAAATTTTTCCATGATTATGTGAAATTTTAACCGACTGTGGCGCTATGATTAGAACATTCGACTATCGTTCGCAGGATTGCGGGTTCAATCCCGCATACATTCACTTAGTCAGCGGCTGCCACCTTAAGTGATCTGACGAACACTTCGAGTAGTCGGGTAATCGACAAGTCTGGTAAATGCTTCTGAATCTGTGACGTTCGGAGTCGTCGTTAAACTGTAGGTCCCGTCGAGTGAGCCTAAAAATAGAATGCGTTTAAGCTCACTGAATGTAAGAAGCCCTCCCTCCCGTATCTCAATCATGGGATGCAAGAGAATTTATTTTGTTTTTTTCTTATGTGAAATTTTACACAACCACACTGATATTATAATGTAAGGGGAAAACCTCATACACGGTTAACATAGACCGAATACTTTAGTAAGCTAACTTATCAACATTCTCATTAACGATATCTTAACATTTATTATTGTAAAAGCAATTTATCAATAAAGTGAAGAAATATTTTATTTCGCTTATCTTACACTCACCTGCCCACAAATGCTTTATAATAATCGCAATCCATTACATGCATTAAAAATACTGCTTGAAATTAAAATGTTATCCTATTACAGCCGAATCACTGCAAACTAGTTGAACATTGCCTGCAATTACACTTTTGTATCGCAATAATAAGAGTAATTACCCTTTTTCTTATGGAAAAATATATCAAGGCGTGTTACTCTTAGTAATTTATGCCCCTTAGAAATGTTATTGTTCTATTTGAAAATAGTTTCACTCAAAATAACAATGAAAAACAACATCATAGACGGTGAATTAGCACGATTGACTAACCCCCTCAGACCATAACCTAACACAATATTCGTCGTATCTGATAGTGTTTGTTAGTAAATTCATAAACTAAACTTTACACACAGAATTGTTTACATTTTCAGAATTTGCCACCACAAAACGTGACTGACTATAAAGGGAGAAAAAAACGAAATGAATGTTAAGAAAACTAACGACAATAATGATAACAAAATACAAAAAACAAAAAAAAACACTTGAAAGAGAAATAGTAAAGTTTATGCATAACCACATCTAATACACAGTGGTGGGCATAAAAATAGTCATTTCAAGTCTTAAATAAAATCTTATTGTTACTACAGTAGATCTGGACCTCATTCATGTAAAACATACGGACATTACACCTAAATCCATATAATGCGCAGCAGAACTGGCCACTTTTGGTAAGCAGAACTGGCGCCGTGGGATGAACCAAGCGTAATGTTACGTAAATTTACGTAATGTTGTAAATTTGGCACCGTAACATTACGTTTGGTTATCCAATAGCGCCAGTTCTGCATACATACAGTTGGCCACTGGGCACGTTATATCACAATCGCAACCTTCATACCACGAAAATAAATGATTTCCTGACTGCGTAGTCAATCTCTACTTTACAATTTGAAGTCGCAATAAAGAACATTCCAATTCCTAATATTGAGGAACTATAAAATAAATTAAGAAAACAAAAATTAATATAAAAAATTGCTATTGCAAAATTCAGAATAATATTGAGGAACACAAACTGATATCGTGGAAAATCATTGGAAAAAATCAAATTAATAATCCAACATAATGATAGTGAAATGTACGAGCATTGTATTACTTTGAGAAAAAGTGGAATTGGCAAATACAACTTACGATCGGAATAATAACAATAATTGCAATTATTAACAAACAAGGATTACAATTGAGAAAACTCAAAATTGATACAGGAAAAATATGAGTTGGATAATTAACAAATTTGATTTGAGAATTTAATATTATAAGAAAAACATGACCGATACCTGGAAAATAAGTAGTAGGGAATGTGTTAAACCTTTTTATTGTGTGAAATTAAATAGAATTGCAATGAATTACAATCAATAGCCTTGAATTAAATTGGACTAATAATAATAATTGGTAAATATTTGGCATAAATTGTTAAAATTAACTATTCATTTGCCTTGAACTAAATTTGACAAAAAATAATAATAATTGATAAAAAAAATAGGGATAGATTGTTAAAATTAACTATTCATTTGCCTTGAACTAAATTTGACTAAAAATAATAATAATTGATAAAAAAAATAGGAATAAATTGTTAAAATTAACTCTTCATTTGCCTTGAACTAAATTTGATAAAAAACAATAATAATTGATAAAAAATAGGGATAGATTGTTAAAATTAACTATTCATTTGCCTTGAACTAAATTTGACTAAAAATAATAATTGATAAATAATAGGCATGAATTGTTAAAATTAACTATTCATTTGTTATTTGTTTAGTAAAGGCCACGTTATTCACAACTTAGATTTTAGAAAACTCTATTTTGCTACAAATAGTTGGCAGTAATATGACGAGCAGAGATGCTGTGTTGTGACAAAGGTGAAGAACGCGAGATCGAAAAGACTGCGCAGTAGTGGTCGCTCATGCTGATAGTTTTCTTCGATTCTAGGGATTAGGATTATATAGTGTTATCCATTTTTCGGTTTTAAGAAGTAAAATTAAATAAAACACACATAAAGCTATGATTTCGACAACACTTTTATTTCATTATAATGCTTGGACCTTGCCGTTATGTACGAAATACAGTGTCATTTAAATGAACGTCTCTGGATTGGTTACAGCTTTGATTTCGATGAAATTTTTATTTCATATACAATGTTTTACCTTATCATTTTATACGAATACAATGAATTGGTTGCAGCAATGAAACCTTTGAGATAGTTTTCAACCACTTTTACGCACATTTCGGGTGGCACTTTGGGGATTATGCGCGTAATCATGGTCTTTGACGCAACCTCACAAAAAAAAGTCTAACGGCGTCCAATCGCATGACGTTACGAAAACGTGAAGTTACGATTTCTGGCAACTTCTTATGCAATAAAGCCAAAATCGGTCACGTGGAATCACTATTTTTACGCGTTCTCCGGTTGTTAAACGATCCATATTCGGAAATGACAAATCTTTCACTAAATAAGAACGCTACAGTTGACAGCCTTGCCAGACCAGCGATTTTGAAACCAGTAAATGGATAACTATGTATTATGCAATATGTGTTTCTTCCGCCGGCCCAAACCATCACTGGAGTATTACGAGTCGTTTGAGGGAAGCTTTTCATAAGAAGAGGTGGAATTTATGGCAACTTCTCATGGCATAAAGCTAAAATCGGTCGTGTTGAATCACGTTTGAATCACCGCGTTTTTAGTAAGTTTTAACAATTTTTATGCATTTTTCAGTTATTAAACGATCTATATTTGTAAATGGCAAATCATTCCCTAAATAAATAGCACTTCAGATGACAGATATTTAACAGACCACTAAATGCAATATGTGTTTCTTCCGCCGGCCCAAACATAACTGGAGTGTTATGAGTCGTTTGAGGGAAGCTTTTCATAAGAAGAATTTATGGCAACTCCTCATGGCATAAAGCCAAAATCGGCCGTGTTGAATCACATTTGAATTATCACATTTATAGTAAGTTTACACTAAATATTAATACGCGATATGTGTTTCTTCCGGCGGCCCAAACTATTACTGCAGTGTTATGCCTATTTTGAGAGAAGCTTTTCGTAAAAAGGTATGGAATTTATGGCAGACAATAAAAATTAAGACAGCTCTTGGGTTTCTCATCGTAACTGTTAATACGGGGGGTTGATCGGACAGTGTTTCTATTTCAAATGAAAGAGAATGAGAAAAAACGGGGGGATAAAGATTGTATAATCCAATAATTTTCATTTATTGGCAAGGTTTTAAATTATATTTCTGGGGTTCACAAAATGGAGATTATTTTACCAAGCAGGGACTTTAAACTTCAAATAAGTAGTTTATATATCGAATGTAAAATGAGTACTGATTGGCGAAGAGTTAGAAGACCGCTTTATTACACTGCTAGAATGGTTGAGTGAAAGCTCTTTTCTTAACCGTGTTGGGCGTGTACTTAAACATTAAAACTTACAACTATCAGGGTAAGGAAAACTTGTGCACGTAAACAGTAACTCTGTATCGGCTCTTCGCAAGTTTCCCGCAAAAAAAAAATCCACTAATATATCATCATAACTATCGTAATTGCCAAATTTGGGATTTCTGCCTAAAGAACAACATTTTGAGTCGATTGAAGAGATTGAACGTGAAACACAGCGCGCTTTAAGGCCGTCCGGAAGGTGGTTATATGGCATGCTTGGAAAAAAATGTTGGCACAGTTGTATTATGAATATTTTGAAAGCGAAGAAATAGATTTGAATGAATTTACTAGGACTTTTTGATAAAAAAAATTAAAGTGATTTTTTTTTTACTTTATATTAAAAATCTATGTAATAAAGTAAAAAATCAGGGCTAAATCTTTTGAATAAATAAAATTTCAATTAAAATTTTTCAATTTGTTAAAAAAAAATATATGAAGCCTTTACAATGTTTACTAAATACGAGTACATTAAATACATCTACAGCGTGTCTCTATTTTATTGCCCACCAATATTGCATTCATTGCTTCGCTAACGAGAAGAACGACCTGTAACTTTCAGCATTTGCATCATTTAAAATGTAACATGTTTCAGTAATTCTGTTATTTAGCCAGTGAATCATGTTACGAATGAAATCTTAGCGTTTTCTCGTGTTTTTTCTTTTCGTTACGTTTTTTTTCTTTAGAAAAACTAACAAGTGTTTCTATCATTCTATCAGGTATTTCAATAATAATTGTGGTTTACCCCACAGACCTTACAGTCTGGCAATGGTTTAGGTTTGTTTGTTAACTGACGGTGAGGTGATTTTTGAGAACTTGTGTAACTGTTACAAAAACACGTGTTAACCTTTTCCGTAACTGACTTAACACGATTTTCGCTAACGAAATTCAAATTATCATCGTGGTTGCTGCTGCTGATGCTGCTGCCATTGCTATGTATTTGTCGTCTACACATATTGACAGCTGCCCTTTTTCGTGTGCGGTTGGAGATTTTTTTGTTTTTTTTGGTGGAAAATATTGATCACTCCACATTTTTTATGCGGCATTTTGCTCGTTTGTTGTAAGAAAAAAGGGTACAAAAAAAGGTTTTCGGTTGAAGGTTCAAAAAACCCATAAAACAATGTTTTGTCTTGTGTTACTTTCATGGCATGACAATAGTAAATATTATTTGGTACTTGGCCCCAAAACAATTTATTAGCACAAAAAATGTGCGATGGACCTAAACAATAGATATACTCGTATGTGACACAACACATAATGCACATAAAGCTTGTGCCAGCCTTTGTACTTTTTGTGTGCTGAAGACATTAATAACACATTCATATAAGTGTTTTTTTGTTTTCGTACTTTTTTCTAATTTTATAAATTACATTACTTTTCTCCGTGTAATTATTGTCTCTTGGGGCTGTGGCTTTATCCAAGTTACGTGACAAAAGTAACTTACTGGGGGTATTATCTTGTAAAACGCAAAACACAAACCAGCTCAGAGGCCTTTATGTACAGTGCTCGACATAAGTAAGTTTACGTACGACCACAATTTCCAGTATCTGATGAGTCTGAACAAGTTACGAAGAAAAGTAATGATGCAGTTTTCTTTGAAGTGTAATTTTATTAATATAATACCAAAAACCCTAATTACTTTAATATAAACTTAGAGAATTATTTAAGAAATGAAAATTAAAACAAAACCCCTGACAAAAGTCAACGTACGGCCCACCTTTTTTTCCTTATGTTATTTTACTTTATTTTATTTTATGAATGGAAAATAACGGAAATGTACCGGTTTTTCGAATTTTACGTTTGGGCTCTCTTTTAGGCTTCGAGTAAGTTGTGTTTCGGTTTATTTGGGATAGTTGCGAAAAAATATTTCAGAGTCATCATGGCTTCTCGAAAAGAAATTTCAAATGGTGTGAGAAAGTTAGTATTAAAACGTAGAAATTAAAAAAAATTTTTTGGTGAAACATCAAAACTGTTGAATTTAAGCAAATCAACAGTTCAAACAATATTTCAGGACGTTAAAAACACAGGTACAATTGAAAAAATACCGCGCAGTGGCCGTCCAAAAAAGCTTAATCGCAGAGACCTTAGTTCCATTATAAAAGAAGTGAACAAAAATCCCAAAGTGTGTGCCACAAAGTTGGCCAAAAATCTAGAAACTAGATCAAATGTGATTGAAGATCCAAGAACTATTCAAATAATAACGGTTTCTACAGCAGAACTCCACGCAAAAACCCCCTTTTGCTTGAAACCACATATAACGAAAGGAAATGATTTCTTGAAACGAGTTTTCTTTACAGACGAGTCAAAATATAATATATTTGGAAGTGATGGGAGAACCCAACGGTTGGAGAAAAGCTTAAAACAGCAATGAATCCGAAACACTTAATTCCAACTGTTAGTGGCAGGCAGCATAATGGTTTAGGGTGCCGTCGCTGCATCTGGAGTAGGAAATCTGACATTTCTTGAGGGTAACATGGATCGTCATCAGTATCAATCAATATTGGAACAACATTAGAAGCCATCGGTTGGAATATCCACAAGATAACGATCCAAAGCATACCGTTCATGCTGCTTTATTATGCCTCAGGACGGATTTAAATGTCATTGAGCACGTTTCGGAGATTTTAGAACGCAAAATCAGAAAACACGATATTACTGCTGCTCCAATACTGAAAGAGGAGCTTCAAGAAGAATGGAAGTCTTAGTTGACTTAATGCCCAGACGATTGCACGCAGTTACAGATACCCTTGGTGGGCCAACAAAATACTAAATTCAAATTTCATAAACATTTTAAACGCTTAAATGAAGTTATCTATGTTAGTTTATCAGTCGTACGTAGACTTTTGTCGGTTGTTTTTCCCGTTTTTCTTTAATAATTTTCTAAGTTTGTATTGGAATAAGTAGTTTTTTTTTGTTTTATATTAATAAAATGAATTTTCAAACAAAACTACATCATTACTTTTCTCCATAAAGTTTTTGGACTCGTGAGGAACTAGAAATGGGAGTCTCCTACGTACACTTATGTCGGGTATTGTATATCAAAGAGTTTGCTAAATTTAATAATTTCTTTTGATGATGGAAGATATTTGAGATAGACCGAATATTCGGCTTCGGCATATATCGTATACCTCCAGAAATCAACTTTCGGCAATTATTTTGGCCGAAGCCGAATAACAACACAAATACATTTCAAATATTGGTGTGCTTGAAATGCGTCTCTATCCAG
>JAHXMU010024427.1:0-16480 GCA_019455685.1 Philornis downsi
TTCCTTTGACATCCCACCAAATCGACAATATTACCTGCCTGGGGTGAAGGCCTGCTTTAGAGGTGGATTGATGAGGGGGTTCATTTGGTTTCCCCCATAGTATTTTCTACATTACATTGTTGTAGACTATCCATTTTTCATCCCCTGTGGTGAGAGTTCTTCATAAATGGCGTCTTGTTATTTATTATTCTTAGGTTGTAGCAGACGTCAAAGCGGTTCAAGCGGTTGGCCTGGGTGAAAGAGTGAGGTACCCACACATCGAGGTTACTGGCAAATCCGAACTCTTTAATGATCCCGTGAATGGTTGAGACTGATTTTTTGATTATTTGAGCTATTTCTCTAACTGTTGTACGGGGATTAACAATAATTAAATCTCTCACCTCCTCGGAAACAATTTCTTTTGGTCGTACTGGTCTTGAAGCGTCCAAAAAGTTACCCGCAGGAAATCTTTAAAACTATTTCTGGCAAGTTCTTTCATTTGGCCCGTTTTCCTCATAAACAGACTTTATTTTTCGGCTGGCTTCAGCAGCCGTTTTTCCTTTTAGGAAATAGTACAGCATAATATGCTTAAACTGCTCTTTTTCGGTCATTTTCTCAACACTTCACAACTTTTTTTTTAAACTCACGACTAGAACAAGAACACAATAATAGTAAACAGTTTAGAAAAGGGGTGCGAGGAAGTTATGATAGTGTTTGAAGGAATTCTGCGTCATGAGAAGTGACGAATGGTGAACTAACGAATTAACAGAATGAACTTTCCGAACAACCCTTTACTTAATTTATATTTATTCATTCATATATGTATAAGTATATGAAATTAAAGGCCAATTACGACGTTTCGAATCCGTGGATATTTTTTTGTGTAGTCCGAAAATATCATGCTGTACAAAAGCTATAAATTAAAAGTAAAAGTCGTTAAATTATATTAACGACTCCAAATAAACCGGCTAACTGAAATTGTACATTGTCCATTTCGGATTGTTGTAAAAATTGGTTAATCGGATTTTGATTACGGTTTCGACTACCCCAGATGTCATGCAATTTAAACATAGTATATTAACTATGTAAAGAAAGTTACTTTTTTAATGGAAACTATGAATGAAAGTGAACATTGGTGCCATAATTGTACTTAGTTTTTTTTTTTTTTTTTTTTTTGTTTTATGCGAATTTTAGTGTTAAGAATCTGATACAATACGCTTTATATTCGCGTCCCTCTCTATGAAGGTTAAGATATTTTAGTGCGAAATTTTGGAATAAAAAAAAAACTGTAGTCCAGACATTCCGCACAATTAACTTTTATGTGTAACCGGTACAAACATATTAAATATTTTTTTTTGTTTCTTCTTATTTTATTTTGCATAATAAGCAACTCGCATTGTCCTCTTCATCATCAACAGTGGCCTGTTCAAAAACAATCCCCTTGAGAACACACACACTCAGGCATACCTGAATGCACTTGTACTAACTGAACTAAAGGAAATAAACACGATCCTCATTCCATAGACTTACACGTTCTTATGGTAAATATGCACACGTACATGTGGTGTTGAGCGCTGCGTACGCATTTAAAATGAAACTTGTAAAATTATATTAATTTGACCCTCGGCGAACAATGCGGTATACGGAAACATGGGTTCTTACTTTTTAAATTAAAAAAGTTCGTAGATAAATTGACTTAAATGTGCACCTCTAAATGCTCGTACTAACATTACATTAACACGAAACAAATGGATTTTTTTTTCCAAATATCTTTATGATAGCAAAATCCATTAAATTCCATTAACGTGAAATTAAATTATGATTTCCATTATGGCAAAGGGGTTTCTTTTGTTCGATTACGAATTCGAAATAAAACAAATGATTCCAATTTGCAAACATAACTAAAACAGTAAATTTGGAAAAAATCTATAACAATTAATCGTCTTTAAAACTTCGCAATATCCAAATTGCAACCGAAACCTTTCTGTCGATGCCATTGAGTTAGGTAAAAAGTTGTGAGCTTTTCACTTATATGTCTTTAGTTAGCCATATCTCATCATGTATGTTAGCTCAGATTTAATCGGGTTATACTATAGCGGCGACGTTTTAAAGAAAGTTTTTTTTACTGTGTTGCTATTTGGGAATACAGTTACCCAAGAATAGAGGTAAAAAGCGAAAATTTTATATATTCTTCAGTATCACTACAATGAATAAAAAACAATTCCTTTCTACCCAATCCATCTAATTCTAGACTTACTCAAACAGAAAACCGACGTGGTTTTGAACGTCACAGTGTGAGAAACATTTTCTACTTGAAATGTTCGTCAGACACATTGAGGTGACCGCAGTTCAAAATAATGATACGTGGCCGTATCGAGGATTGAACTCGCGATCATGCAAACGATTGTCGCGTATACTAACCAACGAGTCACAGTCGGTCAGCGCTACTACCAAAGTTAAAAAGCAGAGTAAGCAGCAAAAAAAGGGTATACTTTGTGGGGATTGATGAGGATCGCGAAAATAAAAGAGCCAAAAAAGACCGAGTCACCGTAATCTCGCTCCACGAAACCTCTGTTTTATTTCCGACGAGTTTATGTTAAAGATAAAGAACAATAATTGTTATATGGCTAGAAAATACGATTACAATTTATGGTAGTATGATTAAATATGAAAATACAATGCATATCGTACATCTAGACAATGTATTGGGTATAATATTTAATTCAAAAAAGTGTGGAAACTCATATTAGCAAATTAAAATATTCCAGTTAAGAAGAACAAAAAATGATTTATTGAACAGTTTGTAATATGTTCAATAATGGATCTCATATGAAATCGACATTTTTGAAGAAAATGGTGATTGGCGAAAACCGGCCCAAACTATCGCCAATTCCGGTTAACATTCAAGGAGATCTAACTAAGTTTTTGAAAAATCATTCACCAAACACTAAATTCGTGCCTCTTTTATCAATAACTCGCCAGATAGAAGCAGACGAACGACCAGATGGAGTCAAAATTAGTTAATATGAAAAGAATATTTAGGCAATATAAGGCTATACACATTCTTAACGATGCGCCAGATGATCTCAAAGTTTAGACAGAACATTCCATCATATTCGTCATACAGTCTAGGACTCTAGCACCAATCAATTATCACATTTTCAATCAAGAAAGAATAGTAGAAAAAAACCAAGGGGGGAAAATGCTTACTTAACTGAGGAATTATGAAATTCTCTCAAATTGGGAAAATTATTATTCAACGAAACGGTGCATACCTTATCAATTAATCCTAACTATATGTATATTAATTTCATCATCGAAATAAATCTAAAAAATGTTAAGAACTTGTAGATTAATTTTCATTCATTCAATTGTACTGGGTTGTTCGGAAAGTTCGTTCGATTAATTCGTTAGTTCACCACACGTCACTTCTCATGACGTAGAGTTCATTCAAAAACTGTCATAACTTCTTCCCGCCCCTCCTCTAAACTGTTTGCTATTGTTTGCTTGCGTTCTTGTTCTGGTCGTGAATGGTTATAGTGTTTTAAAAAAGAGCATTTTAGGCATATTATGCTGTATTAATTCAGAAAAGGAAAAACGGCTGCTGAAGCCAGCCGAAAAATAAAGTGTGTTGATGAACAAAACGGACCAAATGAAAGAACTTGTCAGAAATAGTTTAAAACATTTTCTACGGGCGACTTCTCCAAGATCAAGACGACCAAAAGAAATGGTTTCCCAAGAGGTGACAGATTTAATTACTTTTAATTACCGTACAACAGTTAGGGAAATAGCAGCTACAATCAAAAAATCAGTCTCAACTGTTCACGGGGTCATAAAAGAGCTCGGATTTGTGAGCAATCTCGATGTGTGGGTACCTCACACTGCCTCACCGAGGCCTCACACTACCTTGCGGACCCGTCAGAAACTGTCAGAGCTTGTGTGAGAAGTTTTGTCTCATCCACCGTACTCCCCAAACCTCGCCCCCTCTGACTATCACCTATTTCGGAATCTAAGCAACCATTTGAATGATTTGAATTTCCATAACGACGAGAAAGTGAAAAATCGAATTGAACGTTTTTTCCAGAAAAAGTACGTGAGTTTAATGAGAGAGGAATGAGAAAACTCCCCGAGAGGAGCAAAAAACTTATTAAAAAGGGGGAGTTAATATAAAACATTTGTTTTAAATAAATTTGTTTAAAAACCGAACTAACTTTCCGAACCAACCGATAATTAATTATTGGAATATTATGAAACATATTTTATAGGAAAGAAAAGAAAATGAAAGAAAGCCTTTTTCGCTATTGCAGTCTTCGCCACGTATAACCTGCGATTAGACTTACTAGCAGATGCACGGCAGTATACAAAAAAAAGAAAAAAAAAACAAAAAAAAGTTATTCACCTCAATCATCACACACATTATTTTGTACACCTTTCAAAATAGGTTTATTGGATTGAAATCTCGATTAAAAATACATCTGTTTTTCCATTTTTAGCTTACACTTCACATAGACATTTATACTCAACCGATAATTGAAAAAAAAAAAAAAAAATATTACAATTTTCCTTCCCTTGATGTTTTGAAAAAGTTTGATGCCAACAATTTAAATGAATAGAATAGGGCCTGGCCAGACCTACACGCAAGTAATATGAATTTGAATGGATTCAGATTAATTCCCACGCAAATGACAATAAACATATCCTTATTTATATTATTTTCTATAGAGGGAAGACCCTGATTTCCGTTGTTATTACATAAATTGAAAAAAAGCCTGGCTAGGCCCTTATGTTCACTTGACGACTAAAATGGCTTTCATATCGTAGAAAATGGTTACTTTTCCAAATTAAATTACTTTTACAAAATTCACACAATTTTAGAGATACTCGAATAACAAAAGCCTATAACACATATGATGGCTATTTTAATAAAAATTGAATTAGCCTTTCTTTTTGCGAATATTGTAAATTGTTCTTATACCAGATTTTAGTTTGACCCAGAAACATGGCCATATTTCTTGCTTAAAGAACATAATGAAAGAGAAGCAAATATAGAAAAAATTTTTTAGTCTAAATAATAGTAAGTTCTTAAGAAAAAAAAGCGCTGATTTATATTTATTTTTGAAGAATAATTGTTTAAAAAAACAAATTATCAAAAAAAAAAAAAAAATTGATCAAACATAAAAAATGCAGTGACCCTTATGTAGTATGTTGATCGGAGAAGACAGACACCTTTAATTCTCATGGCCCCATAGGACATTTCATCAAACTTTATTTTTGATCATTCAATCATTAAGCATTTTAATGAATAAAATAGAAGTAATGGATTATTTACATATTCCAGCCAGATGACTAATGCGCATAATATTAATTTATAAATTAAGTAAAATACCTTGACATCGAAACAGAATAATAATATCTATCAAAAACATTGTTAAAAAGAACGCAAATTTTCGTACCTGGAAACCAAAACCCCACAATTATCAATAACTTAAGTACATTTTTAGAATTAATTTTTTAACCGAATCAGGATATGAATATAAGCAATATGTGATAATTATAAACAGGTTAGGTAAAATAAAAAAATTGATCAAAAGAGCGCTTACCTTTATCATCAAAACTCGATTATCATCCATCACCATCCACCGAACTAACCATAATAACAGCAACACTAAAATTCATCATTGACATTCTTCCCCACACACTTTGTTCTTCGTAACATTTGCAATATTGCTCTTACGTCCTCTCTCACTCTCATATTTACTATTTGTTCAACAACTGTATCTCTCAACTTTGTCAACTTTCTTCACATCTCACACACCCACACCCGCACTCACAATGGGCGGTGTGTGCATCGTAACAAGATCTTACATGGCTCTCGAAATTCATAAACATTTGAAGAAACTTCACATTCGATTTTCTTAACGTTAATGAGGCGTAGCGGCGAAATTTTTGCATATTCTAATTGCACAATTGATAAGCTTTATTATGATACTAAAATTACAACAACTTAATAACTTTAGGCCACGTTTTTGTCGTTTTAATGTAGGCCGTTCGAGAGACAGACCAAACGCGAAAAGATGCCGGCGAATACTGAAGTTTAGTAGATGGGTATGGTCAGGGTTGATAAATTTGGTACTTTTACGACTTCTTTGGTACTTCTCGAACATTAAAAAAAACATGGTTGCAAACCAGAAGCGAACCGTGTAAATTTTGAACCAAATCATAGAGAATCGGTTCTTCAGCTTGTGAGTCGAACCTTGAATCAAACGATTGCTTCTAAAAAATAATGAACCGAGAGGAAAATTGCTTAAATCGCATAAAATCCCTGGGATCGTTGGAATTCGATATTCTAACCAAGTTCACCTTAGAATCTATAAATCCTTTTTTATTCAAATTATTGTGTTTTTTGCAATTTAATTTTGTGAATCGTAAAGTGGTTACCTTCCTCCTTTAAATTGTTTGTTTAAAAATGAGTTTTCTATTTAAATTCAGCATGTTTCACGAACTGCCTAACACAAAAAGGATTAGTTTCAGTACAATCCGAATCGTATCATTCATCTTTGACAAAAAAAAAAAAAAAAAACAAATCATTAGCATTCACATTTAACCCTGAAATCGTAAATAACCATTAATGGTTGTTAATAAATCTTTGTAAAGTATTTTTCTTCCGGTTGTCGAGAGTCACAGTCACAAATAAGTCGTTTATATTCGAAGAAACAAATTACAGAAATATAAAATAAAGCAAATTTAAATTTATGACAACAAAATCATGTCCTTGTTCACATCAGCGAACTGCGTACACAGTACAACAGTTGAAAAAATTGAAGCAATGGCGGTAGATGAATGAAATTTGGAACAAATTTGTAGTCAGATTTTTTTTTGAAGCTTGCTTGCTGATACCTCTCACACAAATGCATCAAGGAACTTCAACATTCGACCACATTGAGACACTTTATTAGATATCCCGATTTCAGCACAACTTTGCAGGGCGGTCAAATAAGAGCTATATATTTCGAATATGAAATAAATATAAAACGGCATAAGATATTAGTATGATTTTTGTCATTATTTTAGATACTGGTTTGTGATTCTTTTATCATAATATGATTTCATACAATTAATTGCCTGTGTACTTTTTTAAAAATTGAATTACGAATCATCAGTTCCTGAACAGTTTCCAACATATATCTAAACTTTTGTCATCAATATCGCGAATAATGTTACGTTTAAAGCTATTGAGCATTTGCCGTTTGTTACATTAAATCCAGGACTTTACATAGCATAAATGAATTCACATAGTCTTTTCCGCGTATTACACTGGGTTATCTATTTTTCAGTTTAAAAAAAAAGCTAAACAAAGCACATATGAAGCTATGATTTCCAAGAAACTTTTTTTTCATTATAATTTTTAGACCTTGCGATTATATACGAAATACAATGTCATTTAAACGGCCGCCTCTGGATTGGTTGCAGAAGTGAATCCTCCAGAGGTAGTTTTCGATCACTTTTTCGAGCGGTATCTCGGCGATAACTTGACAAATGTTGGATTTAAAATGCTCTAACGTTTGGGGATTATCCGCCTAAATATGGTCTTTGACACAGCCCCACGAAAAAAGCCTAACGGCGCCCTAACGCATGACCTTGATAGTCAATTGACGCTGCCGAAACGTGAAATTACGCTTTCTGGAAACTTCTCATGCAATAAAGCCAAAATCGTTCATGTTGTGTAGCTCGTGGCACTATCTTGTTGAAACCACATATCATCCAATTAATAATTTCCAATTACAAGCCAAGAAAGCTCGGTTATTATACTGCCTCTAAACTGAAATTCGGATTATCCGCCATATCTTCACTAAAAGAAGCAATATTGTCGGGAGTGTCTATATTGCGATGATGCACAGGTCAGACCACATCTGCAACGCTTCCAGTTTCTTCAAATTTCTTTACAATCTTGCCAATTCCTGGCACAGTAGATCGACTATGACAACCATAATCACCCAGCAAAGTGAAAGCGAAAAGTGTCCACATTTGAATCACCTCTTTTTCAGTAAGTTTTAACTATTTTTACGCGTTCTTCGGCTATTAAACGATCTATGTACGTAAATGGCAAACCTTTCCCTAAATAACTAACACTTTAGATGACAGGTATTTAATAACTAACAGCCTTGCCAGACTGGCGGTTTTGTACTTTTCTTAAAAAACAAAACTTAAACGCCAAAAGAAAGAATGTGGTTTGTTATTCAAAATTTTAACTCCTCGAGGTGTCTGTCTAATACATTTAGTTGATCGCCATCTCAAATAACAGAAGATGGTTGTATTGGGGTTCGAACCTGCCACCATATGCATGATAAAACACCAACAGAAAAAATTCAGTTTTATAGTAAGTGAATGTAATTTTTCTAAGTGTATATTCTATAAAGATCATCAAAATCGCTCCCAGAACTTTCAAGTATGATATATGTAATCTCTTTCCCTCTTTATCTGCAAATAGGATTTTTATAGAATTTCGTTTACGACAGTAAGTTATGTTTGTTCCTATCACTCCCATTATATAGTCTATTGTTATCTCCTTTTCACTTGTTCCGGCAGATGTCAAAGCGTTATTATTGAAGCTGCCATCATTTGATATTTCAACCATTCATTCTTTTAGTTTAAAATCAAGTAGTCAAAATTAAGCAGGGAAAATTGATAGATATTGGGAGGACCGTCTCCATTTTATATCAATTGTTGGGAACGGATCTAATATGACGATGGTTACAAAACCTATCTCTTGCTAGAAATAAACTCAATCATAGGGGAAATGGTCATCTTCATTACTTTCCTAACAATTTCGTCATTTATTTGTTAACTAAAAATAATATACGAAATTAACCTTACCAATTTGTATACATTTGTAAAAGAGTACCGAAATTATAGGCATAGCTTTTGAAACCATCAAAAAATACGAATTCTAACTGGAAAACAACAAAATTACATAAATCACGTTTAAGAATGAGGTTTTAGTGTTACCCTCTTATCAAATACTAAGTCGGTACACCGTCCATAATAATATTGGATCAAAAATAACAATTTGCTTATAAGCCGCATTTTTTTTTAAAGAATTTTCCAATATTTTCCGAAACTATTTATTATATTTGCTTAATTTAAACCAATATATAGTGGAAATTGGTATATACGACATCCCAATTTGAATTCACAACACATTTTAATGAAATGATTATAAAGGTTTATCCATTTCTCCATTTCCAGTAAAGTTAATAAAATACACATAAAACTATGATTTCGAAAAAACTTTTATTTCATTATAATGCTTGGAACTTGCCATTATGTACGAAATTCAATGTTATTAAAGTGACCGCCTCTTGATTGGTGGATCCTTTTGAGGTTCCTCCAGCGAAATTTCCGAAAATATACGGCCCAATGTCATTTTCAGACCATAAATTGTGCCAAACAGTCAATTTTTTACAGATGCGTTGGTTTTTCCATAATCACTTCTGGGTTCTGCACCACCAAACAGTTACTTTTTCTGGATGCAATGGATTTTCCACAACCCCTTCTGTGTTCTACGATCCCCATATGCGAAAATTTTGCTTATTGACGTAACCGTAGAGTTATAAATGAGCTTCATCGCTGAAGAAAATTTTGTTCGGTTGGAAGCCCACATTTGAATGACCACTATTGTAGTAAATTTTAACTATTTTTACGCATTCTTCGGTTGTTAAGCAATCCATATTCGTAAATGACAAACCTTTACTGAATAAGAAACACTTCAGATGACAGGTATTTAATTGCTGACAGCCTTGCCAGGTTTTGAACGCACTAAACGGATAATCTGGTATTTCTCCGAATATTTCACGACAAGCTTTGTCTATATGTCATATATGAAAAAAAAAAGACATTTCAGCCAAGTTCACTAATCCTGCGATGGATCGATACATCGCCAACTACAGGGTGGGCCAAATAAGACCTACTAATGTTAAGCACAAATAACTTTTTTATTTTTTGACATATTTATTTTTGTCTTTTTGTAGGTTATAATTGAATTGTTGGAAATTTATTACGGAACCCTACAGTACAACACAATGCGTTAAAATTATCGAGTTTTTCTATTCTTGTCAACGACCAATTGTTTTAACGCAGCGTAAATATCGGCAACATTTTAATTCCAGATCAACTCCCACAGCCTTCATGATTAGGAGTTTGGTAGGTCGTTTTGAGGAACTGGGTTCAGTGGCCGACCGTCCTGGACGAGGTGCCCATCGAAATATTTGCACTGAAGACAACGTGGAAACTGTGCGGCAGAGTGTTGCAGATGATCCATCTGTCTCAACTCGCCGTCGTTCCAACCAATTGGGCATTTCCAAAACGACATTGCGTAGAATTTTAAAGTTGGATATTAAGATGTACCCATACAAAATTCAAATTGTGCAAGCACTGCTACCGCAAGACCACCAGGTCTTATTTGTAGACCACTACTTAGGTCTTATTTAGCCCACTCTGTACAATATGAATCGCAATGTGTATGTCGACACAGCTAAACTTCTAGAGTCTGTCCAAATTTGTTACTGTTCGTTTGTGTTTAATTACATTTTACACAACATACATATTTTTTTTTTTTTAGATTGTAATTTACAATTATAAATCATTAGCCAACATGTCGCTGCTGCTGAATAGATTTATACTTAGTCTTACGTTCATTATATGTACTACCATGTAAGCGGTTGAGATTTATTAGAAGAAGATCTACCACAACAAATTTAACCATTTTCACAGAATATGTATTTTATCATGCGAACTTGAACATCAAGTTGAAACAGTTTACACTGATTTCGCCAAAGGATTCGATAAAGTATCTCATAGTATACTTTGTGCTAAATTGCAATCTATTGAACTTCATTCCTTGACGTTAAAGTGGTTAAAATCTTATTTGTCAAATAGAATATGCAATATGCATGTCCTCTATATTTGCAAACATCTGACGTGCAGCAAGGCAGTGTTTTAGGACCTTTGTTGTTTAATTTATTTATAAATGATATTTCTAACTGTTTGAAAAAAAAGTAATATGCGGATGACTCAAAAATACATCACAAAATTTCTAATATTTCTGAGCCCCTACATCCTCAGAACGATTTGGGTAATCTCCTTGATTGGTGTTCCCTAAATAAACTTTCATTAAATCTATCAAAATGCATCCATATTTCATTTTCAAGGCCTTGTAATCCAATTCAACTGGTTTTCAAAATTAGTGATTACAGGCTCCTCACTGCTGAAAGTAAAATTGATTTAGGTGTTGTTTTTGATGCGGCACTGATTTTTACCTCGCATATAAATTATATTAACCCTAAAGCTTATTCTATACTAGCGTATATTAGAAGAAATTGTTCCGATTTCTCTGATCCACATACCTTAAAAATAGTGTATGCTTTCTATGTAAGATCAAAGTTGGAATAGATCTCTATTGTTTGGAGTCACCTTTGCCAAATCAGTATATCATTCAGCGGGTCTTTCTGAAATTGGCTCTCTCTTCAATTAACTTTGGCAGTTTTGTGCCTCCTTATATTTTCAGATGCTGGTCACTTGGCTGACAGCCATTGCAACATCGCCGTATTTATCATATCTTGTTATTTGTATTTTATATAATAGCTGATATAATTAATTGTTCTGAATTATTGTCGCTTATACCGTTTTATGTTCCGCTGGGATCACTTAGATATCATTTAATGTAGCACAAAATATGGCCAGAAATGTGCTTTGAATCGCGGATTTATTGAATTCAATATCCTAATGGATGAATAAAAGCAGATGTAGAAATAGAAGGTGACCATGAATAAAATGGGATGAAGAAGTCGTAGCTGATTGATTGCAGCTGATGCAAATTAAGTGTTGTTGTTATAGTTGCAATCAATTTAATGTGGGGATCGACAATAAAAATAAAAGAAATTAAATTAATTAATTAATTAATTAATTAAAATAAAAGAAATTAAGATTATTGATTTCAATTCGATATAAGTATATTTGGAAAGCTGTGATGCTTACCGCTTGAGCTGAGCAGAGTAACTACTTTTTGGTTTTTACAATTTATGGTAGTTAAAGTGTAATTTTTGGCTTTCGTTAAATATTATCTGAACAATTACCTTATTACAATTACAATTCATAATATCTTTACCCCAAAAAGGGTAAAAATGGTAGTATAAACCACAATTTGATTTAATCATATATTAGGTATGTTCATGGAACGTTTGCAAATTCATTTTAAATTCATTTTTAAATTCATTTTTAATAAGTTTTTATAAAAAAGATAAGTATAAGCGTTATTTATAACAAGTTTTTAGTAAAAAGGTAAGTACAAACATCATGTTTATACAATGGGATTGCAAGAAATGAATACTAAATTCAACATCTAGAATTATTTTATTTTTTTAATTTTAGTATGTCTAGAAATAACTTTAAATTGTTTCATTTCAGATATTTAAAATTGAATAATTTACAAATCTACATAATTTTCTTGAAATATGTTATGTCAATTCTTAGTCTGTAAGGAAATGAAAAACATGCATTTTTAAAGAAAACGTCCTAATTAAAAAAATTCTAAAAAATACGCACTTTGATTGAGAAACGCATAATGCCAACAAATTGTATACGAGAATAAGGCTAAAACGCCACTTTTTAGACCAAATTCAATTAGAAATTCTTTAATTACATTTCAGCTTAATTGCTAACTGTTCTCCCGTTCTTTTTCCCCTGCTTATGTGACAGAGAGCAAATCCAGTAATTTGTTATGAAATATCGTACAATTATGGCTCACATATGTTTGCAGATCTAATTTCCATTATGGTATTTAGAGTTACAAGCCAACCATAGATAATTCAATGTATAACTTTGTCCTCTGTAGACAGATGTTACAAAAGAGTACGTCTTTCCTGAAAACCCCCCCAGGAATTACGACATTCCAAATATTTAAACAAAAAATAAACCTCTTCATTTGCGTCATGTCTACAACTTTATTACAGCCCCCAAGAAATTGCACGTAATGTTTATAAATGATGTTCTATGTCACGAAATGAACAAATTACACAATTTTGTGTTACTTTAACAAACGTCTGCCCTCCCTGTCTGGCAAACTTAAGGAAATAAATATTTGTGTTCCCAAAATTCCCAAAAGCCATCCTGAATCCCGGCCATTGCTGTTTTTTTTTTTTTTTTTTTTTTGTTCTCTTTTCTAGTATTCATTTGTGGCTTTTTTTTCATCAGAATTGAAAACCATTCGACAGGGGGGAATCATCAGACAACACGGAAATAGACAAATATACAGACTCATGAATTATTTATAAGCATTAATAATGGAGTAGACGACATGATATTTTAACACCGCCATGCGCGAACAAAATGAACGTAGGAGAAGAAGAAGTAGAAGACGGCAAAACGTAGAAACAAAATAGAGGAAAACGCCAGAAACCAATTTAATTAATTAGTATGGTTTAAGATTATTTTATACTCCAGAGAGGTGGCAACATTTAGCGGTATTGTGTTATTACGTCTCTTAAGACCGCTCACATATAAGTGAAGCCGAGAATCCTTAAAATCATTAAGCATTGGAGATTTATAAACCTGTTTTAGGCAAGAAAGGAAAAAGACTTTTTGATGAACCTATTAATAATGTCATACCTATCAAATTAAGCCTTATGACAAAAGAAATATGATAAACAAGGAATGCAATATCCCTGACTGCTACCCCAGGAATCGAGGCAAATATTTGAATTTCACGGCAATTCTATAGATCCATTGAATAAATAAATATTCCTTCAATTTCTAATATTTACTAAAATGCACAAAAGTAAGGTAGATATTTTTTAAGGACTAACAAGTTCTTTCAAATATGTACGGCCGCAGTCTAAGGAAATAATTGCGGTTTACTTCATAAGCTGTTATGAGTGGTGTCACATAAAGGGTGTCCCAACAAGAACGCAAGATTTAAATGACTGATGCAGCAATTGAATTGTTTCTCTATCGGTATGACATGTGGCGCCGTCTTGTTGAAACCACCTGCCCTCCACATTCATTTCTTCAATTCTAGGCACAAAAAAAAACCGGTTATCATTTCACGATACCGAACATTTTTGACTGTTTGCTCTTGACATGCCTAATTTTCATAAAAAAAAGGTCCAATGATTCCTCCAGCCCAAAATCCACACCACACAGTGACACGTTGTGGATGCATTTGCTTCTCGTGATTCACTCGAGGATTTTCCTCACCCCAAATGCGACAATTCTGCCTATTGACGAAGCCATTAAGATGGAAATGGGCCTCGTCACTGAAGATGATTTTATCGGCAAAATCAGCATTTTCATGTTGTCTCTCCAATACCCAATTAACGAACTCCCTTCGCTGCCCATGGTCAGCTGGCTTCAGTTCCTGAATCAATTGAACTTTGTATGCATGAAGATGCAAATCTTCCATCAAAATTCGCTGCGTAGTGGATTTGGAGAAACCAATTTGCAGAGCTCGGTGTCGAATTGAGGTGGATGGAGTTTGAGCGACATCATCACGTACAGCTGCGACATTTTCGGTCGATCAACCTGGTCGAAGGCGCGTTGCTGTCTTTACATCACCAACAGACCCAGTTTTGTGACTCTTTTGAAGCATTATTGTGACTCCAAATTGATCGCAATTTGCGAACTGTAGCCGCAAAACTTTCACCATTTTGGTAAAATAATTTCACAATGAGAATGCGTTGTTGATTCATGTAGCGCTCCATTTTTACTAACCTCGTACCTTCTACTAGCAAACAATAACAATTGTTCAAATGTGAAACAATGACACTTCGAATGGCGCCAAATTTAAATCTTGCGTTGTTGTTGGGACACCCTTTAATGTCTATCTTTTATGCGTGATCAAACAATATTGAGTCAATCAATCACAAAACTGTACGATATCTTATCTTTCAACAATCTACAGAAGCCGATCGCAATTACACAACGCGAAATACAGGTCAGTAAAGCCATCTATAGGAAAAATAATAGATTTCTTGTTATTTCACCCGATATATTGGATTTTTTCGCAAAGTTCGTTCGCTTAATTCGTTAGTTCACCAAACGTCACTTTTCATGACATAGAGTTCGTTCAAGCACTATTATAACTTCCTCCCACCCCTTTTTAACACTCTTTACTACTGCTTATTTGTGTTCTCGATCCGGCCGTGAGTCATTATAGCGATTAAAAAAAAAGCACAAAAAAATGAGCGAAAAAGAACATTTTAGGCATATTTAGGCTGTATTATTTCCGAAAAGGAAAAACGGCTGCTGAAGCCAAACGAAAATAAAGTGTGTTGATGAACCAAATGAAAGAACTTGTCGGAAATGGTTTAAAAATGTTCTACGGGCGATTTCTCCGTAGCGGACGCTCTCAGATCAGAACGAGCAAAAGTAATTGTTTCTGAGGAGGTGAGAGATTTAATTATTATTAATCACCGTGCGGCAGTTAGGGAAATAGCTGAAATAAGTAAAAAATCAGTCTCGACAGTTCACGGGGTCATAAAGAGTTCGGATTTGTGAGCAACCTCAATGTGTGGGTACGTCACACTGCCTCACTGAGACCTCACACTGCCTTGTGGACCCATCAGAAACTGTTAGAACTTAGGTGGAAAGTTTTACCTTACCCACCGTACTCCCCAGACCTCGCCCAATCCGACTATCACCTATTTCGCTATCTAAGCAACCACTCGAAGGATTTGAATTTTCATAAAGACGAGGAACTAAATAATCGAATAGGAATTTGGTTTTTTTTAAGGAACCCAGGCAAGTTTTATAAGAGGAATTAAAAAACTCCCAGAGAAGTGGAAAGAAGTTATTAAAAAGGGGGGAGATTGTACAATAGATTAAAATAATTGCTTTATTCTAAAGGGTGGCGCATAAGTAACGTTAACGGCGACTATATTGAATGCGTTCTTGTGCATAATTTGGTTTTAACTCGTGAACCAATTGCATCTTATATGGGGAAAGATGTAACAAATTCTTTGCACAGACCGCCTAGTCATCTCCAGCTGCTAAAAACGTCGCCTGGTGGAAGTTTCGGGGTTTTCCTCAATACTTGCTTGCGCTCGAGTAATGGTCACTTCATTTCGAACTGCATGAGGTCTTCCAGCACGCGGAAGATCACAGACAGCTCCCCTTGCTGCCCAAAACGCTGAACCAATCGGTAAATTGTTGGAGCGCTAGGAGCATTTTGAACATGAAAGAAATTTCGATATGAACTGAATAATCGAATGCTGACGTTCAAAGTAAAATTGAACAACTTTTGTTCTCTGCTGAGCCTTTTCATTATAAATTTTCTAAGTATTAAAAGACTTAAACAAACAATTTATTCACTAATCAAATCTTAACGTTGCTTATGCGCCACCATATATATGTATTTCTAAATATATTTTTTTTAAAAACCGAATGAACTTTCCCAGCCACCAGATAATTGACATGAAAGTAATTGAGAATTCATAGTGTAGGAACTGCT
>JAHXMU010024430.1:0-11323 GCA_019455685.1 Philornis downsi
ACGATACTTTTCTGTACGGAAAGTATCCTCCACGATACTTTTCTGTATGAAAAGTATCCTTCACGTTACTTTTCTATACGAAAAGTATCCTCCGCGTTACTTTTTTATACGAAAAATGTTTTTCCTACACTAACCGTAAATGTTCTTTTAAACTATGTGCTTTAACATTGCTTTCGAAATAGACCCCCAATATCTTTGAAGCTATTCCAAATCTTTTCTTCTTCCCCAACCCCATCATTGAACGCTTTAATACTATAGCTTAAGCTTCGTTTTCTGTATTATATTTAAGCCAGCATACGTTTCTTGTCATTTTGCTTTACTGTCAGATGTTGACATTTAATCCTCTTATTGATTATATTCAATCAAAATCACAGATGTTTTATGCAGCAGCCGTCTCCCTGCCAGCACCAACATATGAATATCATTTTGCTACTGTAGAAGCTAAAGTAAAAATGTTGAGATTTTATATCTTAGCAATCAGCCGATTTTCTCTGGTGTAGATGTTGACATTTCGTTTGTCATCACTTTAATTTTGTTGCTTTTTCTTCGTTTTGCTTTGTTGGAAAATTGAAAAGAAAATCAAGCACAACAACATAGGGTAGCATTGCAAAGTAAGGGGAAAGGAAACAGAGCAATATTAGATACGTTTCCCCCCATTTAAATTGAACTGAATATGATGTTAGTTTGGTTTTGTATACTGGTTGTTGGTGGAATATTTATCTTATTTGATAGATTGTAGATAGAAGTTAGGGGGTGACGTATACAGAGGCACAATTTAAAACTCTTTGATCAGAAAATGCAGCTTATGAGAAACTGCAGCTTCTAAACCCTGCTCATTTAAGTCAGATTATAATCACACTAATTAATAAAATAAGATATGTGGAATATGGGACACAGAAATGTAATTAAATTCTATTCTATGTCTACGCTTTACTGTAATAGAGTTGTTTTTTCACCCTACTAAAGCCACTCGAACGCAGCTCAGACACCTTTTTCATAATGGGCCAAAAGACATTCATCATCCCTCTCTATTATTTTAATATTCAACATCAGCGTCATAGTTAGCAGCAACAGTATCACTGATACCCATCATCATCGCCATCACTTGCCTGGTGTCACATCTTCCATACAGATTACCATGTGATACTTGGTGGGCATTAAGTTGCAAGTCCGTCTGGCCATTACAGAGTTCCGCTTACTGAGTTTGCACAAACAAAAAAAACAAAAAAACATAAACTCACATACACAAATAAAAAAAATGTAAGTCAAGTGCAGAGAAATGTAAAGCATCAAACCATGGAAAATAATTAAATGACTGAGTTTAAACAAAACGGATCATATATCATCATTCCAACGCGTTAACAAACTAACAGCTTGACAAGTTGATAGAGCAACAAAAATAGAACAAGAAAACAAGGAGAAAATCACTGGGCAAATACTTGAAAAATAAGATGAAAAAATATGAATACCAATGTAAATTAGATGAACTCACTGGCATGTAGTTGAACATAGAGGAGGTTTAGAAAGTAAATAACCTAGAAAAGAGTGGAATGGAATGTAATTTTTAGTAAAAATCACAATTTAAATTTAAATAGCAGGAAAATACTTAGGAATTGGTCCAAAGCTAGTTGGCGTAATAATAAATCCGGCTAATATATATTTTATACCCTCCGTCAAAGGCTGGGAAGTACACTAAGATTATAATTTCCAACGTCTATAACTACAGGGTGTCCATCGGGAAGATATACTAATTTGTTTTGCCGCCATTTTAGTAGACATTAGTCTTGACAGTTCATATTTAGCAGTCGTGAAGTAGAGACGTGGCAAATTTATTATGGAAAAATATTCGATAAACCAACGTGTTTTAATCGTTAACACATTTTATCAAAATCAATCATCGAATACTGTGACGAGGAGAAAGTTACGTGAAATTTTTGGGGAAAACAACGTGCCAACAAGACACACTATTTATCGTGTAGTGAATGAAGGGCCAAGCATGGACCACAACGTACTTCAAGGACGGCTGAAAACATTAGAAGAAAGTGTTCAAAAGAATCCATCATCTGCAGTTCGACGCCGTGCTCAGGAGCTTGGTCTTCAAAGAACAACTTTAGCCAAAATTTTGCACAAGGATTTGCATTTGTTTCCATTTAAGATTCAGTTGACACAAGAGCTTCTTCCACCAGACCATTTACGCCGCGCTACATATGCCAATAGGATGTTACAGCTCGTTCATGAAAATCCCGATTTTCATGAAAAAATCATAATGAGTTACGAGGCACATTTTCATTTGAATGGATATGTGAATAAACAGAATAGTCGGTTCTAGGCAATGGAAAGCCCTCAAATTATTCATCAGTCACCTTTGCATCCATTAAAAGTGACAGTCTGGTGTGCAATTTGGTCAGGAGGAATCATTGGACCTTACTTTTTTGAAACTGAAAACGGCGTAACGGTAACTGTCAATAGGGAGCGATATCGTGATATGATTGAAAATTTAACAAGACGGTGCCACATCGCATACAGCCAGGATTACAATGGAGTTACTGTGAGACCTCTTTCCACAACAAGTTATTCCAAGGAATGGTGATGTTGATTGGCCTCCATGGTCGCTTGATTTGACTGCTCTGGATTTCTTTTTGTGAGGATATCTGAAAAGCAAGGTTTATGCAAACAAACCAGAAACGCTTGAGCAGCTCAAACAAAATATTCGTGATAAAGTGTACTTTAGAAATAATCATCTGAGGTAACAATTCTTTCAAAGAACATTTATTGATGTATTTCAAATGTATTTTATCGCCTTCAAAGTATTCCCTTGGACACAATATATGTATATTCAGTCACAAAAAAAAAAAAAAAAAAAATCGGAAATTGGTCATTCAAATACAAAATATTTATCATTCATTCAAATTTAATGTATCGCCTTCAAAGTAGGCTATTTCAAAATAATACATTTAAGGCAACGAGTCATTCAATCGTCGAAAGATATATTTTTAAACCCTATTTTCCGAAAAAGACTTCCGAATTCCGTTTTGTCAGTCTGCTATCGACTGAAATCAGTTGCTTCGAAATTGTGGTTTGACCTTTAGAAAGGAAGAAAGAAGAAGAAAATGAAGTCAGTTGAAGCTATATCTGGTGAATGCGGTAAATGTTCTCTGATATTTGTTGAGTTTTTGGCCAGTGAGATTCTACAAAATCCATGAATTTACCTTCTACAAATTGGATTTTTTTTTTGCCGAATTTGCTATCTTAAACAACGCATAACACCCGGATACTATTATTTATTTACTATTGGACTTGATGGCAAAAATTTAGAGTGCACAACACCGCAATGATTAAAGAAAACTGTCAACATTACTTTGCTTTTGACGTGTTTTGTTTTTTCGGTTTCGACTTATTAGGAAGCTGCCATTCCGAAGCCTGTTGACTAGCATGCATGTCAAACTTGGGAATCAGTATCTTATCACCAGTTATAACGCGTTTTAAAAATGCAGTGTCAGAATTGACTCGCTCTAATATGTCTTCAGCGATCTTTATACGATTGAGTTTTTAAAGAAAATTATGGTCTTTCGAAACTATTCGAGCAGAAACGCGTTTTATGTCTAAACATTCGAATAAAATGGCATGATGTGATTTGTGAGTGATAAAAATTTCACAGATATTTTTTTGCAAAATTAACTGATGATTTTCAGTCACGATTTCTTTTACTTTATCGATGTTGACTTCAATTGAAGACGTTTTAATGGCGGATGGAGGCGACACAAACCTTCTACCACAGCTCAACCACGTTTGAGTACACTGTACCGCTCTTATGTACCGGTTTCTGATAAAGTCGCTTCACCGTAAACCGTCTGTAACATTTTCAGCGATTCGACACATGAAATTCCATTTGCAGCACAAGATTTGAGGTAAATTTTTTATTTTTTATATTTGTTCATTGTAAAATTTGCAAAACGCACTTCAGATGAACTAAATAAACTAAACAAGAGATCACGCTTGAACTCTGCATCTGTATAGAGGACAGTTGTGTTAAGTAAGCGACAAAAATAATTTTCGTAATTTTTTTTTAAGTGGGCTTTTAAAATAGTCAATTCGCGGTATCTCTTCGACGGAATGTATATAAAATATTGTTGAATTTCCTTAATGATGTCGTTTAAACATGACTTGAGTCGAGTAATTATATTTTCATTGACATAATAGTCAAACTCGGTCAAACTAGTAATAACACAAAACTCTGTGTTCTTTTAGAAGCGCCATCCGTTTGACACAGTGTTGCCCTATTCAAAACAAAAAGTTTTCTATAGAAACTTTATTAACGACAGCTTCAACAGCTACAGAATCGATGTTATTGTAAATAGAAGTTCCCTCTACAGTCACTTTGATGGTCTGTTATATTTCGCTGTTTTGCTAGTTTGTTTGCATTTAGTTCAAACAAACTCTGCTGTTTTTGATAACTTTATTACGGAGCAAGAAAAAAGCTAGTTGGCGGAATTTGCTGCCATTTTTTTTTTCGCTGATGTTTTTTAGAGACTTTAGAGTTTCATATTATGCTATTTTCATCGTTCTCTCTTTCTGTATACAAAATGTGCAAATTGTTGTTTGCAATGTTTAGTTTTTGTAGCAAAAACATTTTCCAGCAAACTCAGCAAATTTTTAGTTTTTCTCTGATGGCCTGATGTTGCCACTTTGACTGTCGCAGCATCTGTGTTCGAACGGTCGGGCGCACACAGAAAAAATTAGAATCCAACGAGAAAATGTATAGAAAACTTTGAATGTTTATAACAGTTTACGCAATGTGTTGTTTTCTGCTTTGCACAACAGATTTTTGTGCGCTTTTTTCGCGGCAAATTGTGTCAAAGAGTATAAAAATATTTTTATAAACTTAACAGGAACACAAAAAGCATATGAAGGCAGAATTCCCAAATTGATGGCAACAAAATTTGTGAATAGTCAGTTATAAACAATGGCGGAGTGAAAAATTTTGCATAAACAATTAAAAACGGACAACAAAAGTCATTACACTTTATAAACATGTCCAGCTAAGCGAGCAATTTCATTGTTATAAACAATAATAATGGTCAAGTGTGGCGAAATGAAGGCAATGAAGGAGGTGGAATCAACGTAATGAATTTGAAGAGAAGAAGGTCTAAAAATTTGACTATATTATGCTGAACATAAAGTAGTTTTATCAAAACCCCAATTTTCTCTGACATGATGTATAGCACAATGCATAATGTTGTTAGATCAAATCTTGGCCGAAATAGCTATTCTTTCCTTAAACCTCTAACCTCTAACTGCCTCTAAGGACTTTCACTCGGATTGATTTTTTAAAGCTAAGCTATAGAGTGCATCATTGCACAGGAGAAATTATCTGCAACTTTTCCCATAATGGAAGATTAGGTGTTGGGAAAATCTTGCCTGAAAAATTCCAATGTTATATCGGGTTGTTCGGAAAGTTTGTTCGGTTAATTCATTAGTTCAACATGCTTCACGTCTCATGGCGTAGAGTGCCTTCAAAAACTATCATAAATCTCTCTATCTGTAAACTATTTACTATTGTTAACTTGTCTCCTGGTTCTAGTCGTAAGTGGTTATAGTGTTTAAAAGAAAAAACTTTTAAAAAGTGACAAAAATGAGCGAAAAAGAGCATTTTAGGCATATTATGCTGTATTATTTCCGCAAAGGAAAAACGGTTGCTAAAACCAGCCGAAAAATAAGGTATGTTTATGAAGAAAACGGAACAAATTAAAGAACTTGCCAGAAATAGTTTATAAGATTTTCTAGGGGCGACTTCTCCGTAACGGACGCTCCCAGACCAGGACGACCAAAAGAAATTGTTTTCGAGAAGGTGAGAGATTTAATTATTGGTTGTCTCCGTACAACAGTTAGCGAAATAGCTGAAATATTAAAAAAAAAACAGTTTCAACCGTTCACGGAGTCACAAAAGAGCTCGGTTTTGTGAGCAACCTCAATGTGTGGGTACCTCATTCTCTCACCGAAGCCAACCGCCTGAATTACATTGACGTCTGCGATAACCTAACGATAAGAAATAACAAGGCACCATTTCTGAAGAACCTCATTACAGGGGATCAACTGTGTGTATTTACATGAGTCTCGCCTTGAGGCCTTACTCATGGTGTGCCATCACACATAGTGCTGTTTTCTATAATTCTTTTCTTGGTTATAATTATTTTTTTCTTGCGACAGCAAGCACCCCTTTGGGGTACCCAAACTAATCCCGAAAGGATTAGTCGAACTACCTTTGAGATTAGAAGTAGATTCCCTTGGAAAAACTTCCTCAGCACTGAAAACACATGTTTGGGCAACCACAGCCAGTACGATGCTTCCAATGCCATGACCAGGCAAGAACAACGTTCTTTGGGCCCCTGGTCACCCGTGCTACCAGAAGAGAAGAACCCTCTGGTCTGGGTTTCGCAGACGAGCTACTCCAGTTTTGCTTTATCATACCTCACATGGAACTGGTAATCCATTATCTACGGCATAGATTTTCAATGTCCGAGGAGAGAATATCAACACAGCAAAGCATGCCATGCTCCTCTAGTCTATTAACCATATCTCTCCATGAAGGAACTCCTTAGTCATACGACTATTAAAACGGAAAAGATAAATCTTCTGATATCTCCCGACGGCTTCTCTATGTCCGCTCCTGTTTCCAGGGTGTGTAATGGTCTTGTTAAACTATGACTCTCCTCTTTACTTGGTTTTTGAAAAACGAGTTCCAAGATCAGTTTGATGTCATATTAAAGGTGGATCCCAAGACATAATCCACCTGTTCCTGGGGCGCCTGACACAAGGCCACACTACTTGGGTGTTAGATTTTACCTCATCCACTGTACCCCGTCCGGACTACTACCTATTTCGCAGTCTGAGCAACCACTTGAAGGATATGAATTTCCGTAACGACGAAGAAGTGAAAAATCGAATTGAACGCTTTTTTTCAGCAACTAAGAAGCTCCCAGAGAGGTGGGAAAAAGTTATCGAAAAAGGGGAAAATTATATAATAAATCAAAATAATTGTTTTCTTGTATATAAATTTGTAAATAAATTTCTTTTTAAAAGCGAACAAACTTTCCAAACAACCCAACATTTTAGGATTTGCACCTGCGACACGATGGTTTGGTAGTAGTAAGAGAAGAACTTGTCCCTATATTTAAGAATCGCTTAACACCTATAACATCAAACTTATTTAACTTTTTTCAGATCTAACATGCTGAAATCATATGTTCTAATTTGCAAATTTGGGTGGGTCATAATTCGCCAGAATTCGAAAGCTTGGAGTTACAAAAGGATAATACATCTATAGGTACATATGAAATGCATAAGGCGATACTTTTCTCCATTAAAAGTGACTCCAAATGCAGTTTTTCTGTAGGCGAAGTATAAGGAAAGACAATTTTTTTAATGAAAATCGATTGGAAAACTTTTTTGTTTGTAAATTCTCTTCGGAGATAGTGAAAAGTTTGCTTTGAAAAGCATCAGCGTATAGCATTTCCTATGTGAAAACTTTGGAATATGTGATTTATCAGTAAATGACGCACTTAAAAACAATTTTCTATATTTATTATAATTGTCTGTATATTTCTATAATTATCTGTAGAAACTGTGTACATAAAAAACTTAAATGGCTTAACTTTTCTACATGAAAAGTCTTGTGAAGTGAAATTCTTTTTTATGTGAAAGCAGCTTTCCCTGTCAAAATGGTAGAGAAATGGATTGTCAAGAAACACATATTTGCCATGTGAATTCTGCTACATATTTATCGCTACTATGGATTCTACGGATTCTTTACTAAACCAAAAGCTGTCTTGAAAGAAAATTTTCTGTATGAAAAGTTGTCTTGTAAGAAATTCTTCCACTTGAACATCTGGGTGTTATTCTTAGAAAAGCTGTCTTGAGAGACATTTTTCTATGTAAAAAACTGTGTGGGAAAACATTTTTCTATATAAAAAATACCTGGAGAAATATTTTTCTATGTGAATTGTGCTTTGGGAGACATTTTTCTAAGTAAAGTGAGACTGGAGTGATACTCTTCTATGTGAAACGTGTTTAAGCAGATACTTTTCTACATGAAAATATTTGGGGGGACAGTTTTACGTTTGAAAAGAGTCAATGGACACGAATTTTTGTATGAACAAAATCTGGGTGGATTATTTTCTAAACAAAAAATGTTTAGGCAGAGGGTTTCTGTACGAAAGTTGTTTGGGAAAGGATTTTTTGTACATGAAAAGTGTCGATGCCAAACTTTTCTGTATGAAATATGCTTGGCGAAGCATCGCTCTTTTCTTAAGGAAGATGTTTACTAATATATGCATATGCATTTCTATATGAAGAATATGTGCAAAAATTTGCTATTTGCTATATGAGAAATATTTTGTTAAGGAATATTCCTACATGAAAAATATATGCAGGAGCTTTTGTTCGTGATTGCCTTCAAATAATACATATTTGGCTTAAGCATTAATATGTTAATTCAGGTAAATGCGGAATCACAAAATTGTGAAAATTTACCGTCACAACTGTACAGGTTTGCAGTCATAGATGTCGAATTATCGCAATCTCTTTCAATAAATTTAAGTAATTTTAATCATGTTCATATTAATGTTGAAATAAATATGGTTTCCATCAATCGGTTTCCTTTCATTGTGCTCACTTCGTTTTGACAAAACTACAATTTTTCGTA
Source organism: Philornis downsi (assembly GCA_019455685.1). NCBI lineage: Eukaryota > Metazoa > Arthropoda > Insecta > Diptera > Muscidae > Philornis > Philornis downsi. The sequence continues at coordinate 8,702 of JAHXMU010024430.1, forward strand.
GAAATTAACAGGATTCATTGATTCTGCTTTAGAACAGCCCTAAATTTATGTGCTTTGCTTTGCTTTCCTATTATAAACACAGGATTTTTCCTTCTGCGATCGACGGACACAAAAGTTCAGTTGGGTATAACAATTTTGCTTGGCTCTTCTAAATATTAAGTTTGAATTCCAAACTTCTTCTTAAAACTTTTGAAATTTGTTTAGCATTTCATCTCCACCTGGTGTGTCTCAATGACTTTCTCTTTTTCACCGCAATTTTACAACAAAAAATACAAAAACATTTGCCGACCACTTATAACATTAGTTTTAATCCTTTTCATGTCCCAAAAGTTGGGGCATGGTCCACATTTCCGTCCCCCGCACACACTCATACACTTCACACGAAATGTTTTTCATAATGACTTATTTTGTTGTTTCCCATTCTCTTCACATTTGTTTCGTTTCCAAAACAAAACAAAAAATGCTAAAAACTGAATACACGGTAAATGTGGAGTGCTCCGTTTGTTGAGCGAAGCAGTTACGCACTCCTGTGCGAATCCTAGATAGCTTCGGTTTATACCACAAAACAGACTTTCAAGGAGGTGTTATAACTTTTTATGCCTCTGTTGGTGTTGTTGGTAATGTTGTTGTTGATGTCGATGGTGTTGTTGTTGCCGTTGGTGTAGTTGTTAAGGCTACGGTATGAAATTTATGCTTACTTTATGTAAATTATGTTTTATGGTTTTCGGTTGTTGTTGTTGCTCAAGCTTTTTCAAACGCATTTATCCTTCGCCGGCTTGGGGTACCACGGCACCCATCCATCACTTTTGAACACTTACTTGTACACACGCACACACACACGAACACGCATGTAATGGGATAGGACTATAAAAAGTTGTGTTCTGCACCTACACCAACAACAATCACTCCAACATATACACAAGAATAATCACACACACCTTCCATTACCATAACAAGCGGACGTTAGATTGAAACAGTGGGAAGAATTTTAAGTGAAAATTATTATATCTATGCAAGTGGCGGATAAAAAGTTTTCATAAAGATAAGTTTCAAAAAACAATTTGACTTCTAAAGAGTTTGTACATAACATTCCCTTTTGAAAAGAAAGGCTTTTCCCACAGAAAATCGTCTTTATGATATGTTAAATATAAAATTCTGTCCAAAGATACTTTTCACAAATATTTTTCATATAAGAAAATATTTTCAGAGACATGCCCCCTTCCATATGCACTTTTTATATTTAAAAGTGTAATTACAGGCACTTTTCCTATGGAATATTGTTTATACACAATTCCATTTCCATGCGAAAAGTGGTTCTGAATAATCTTCTCTATAACTAAGACGTCTATGGGTATTCACAACCAGTTTCCGTACGGAAAAGTGTGCCGACAGATATCTCTAATGGGAAAATGTCCTTCCACAGTTACTTTACATGACGTTTTTCATATAAATAAGCATACGATACAAAAATGTCTCTACGTACATATAGCAAAGTGTCTCCTTAGGAATTTTTCAAGTAAAAATGTGCCTTCAGAGAGAATTTTCACAATTATTAGTGTCTCGACAAACCTCCATAGACCGTTTTTGTTTAAGAAAGTGTCTCTATACAGACGCTTTTCATTTAAGGAGATGTCTCCTTAACTTATTTACATACAGAAAGATGATATTTGGGTTATATTTCGTATAGAAATTGCCTCCTGGAAAAATGGAATTGAAAATTGTCTCCTGAGGCATTTTCCATACAAAAATATATCTCTGGAAAATCTTTCTCTGTTAGTAATGTTGTTATTGATGTCGATGACCCTCACTATACTTTTCTCATAGACAGACACTTTTTTCAATACAATTTTTGGTATGCAAAATATGGTTGTAGATACTCCTTCCAAAACTCGTTTCATGTCCAAAGAGACGCTTTGCCTATAGAAAATCAAGTCCACACATACTTTTTTTTCACCAAAAAAAAACATAAAAAACATTTACCTCATATACAATTTTCATATAGAAAAGTATCCACATAGGCACTTTTTCTATAGAAAAATGCAACCACAAACACATATTCTGTACCATAGTATTTCCAAAGACACATTTCATATCTCCACAGTTATCTCTCATATAGAAAATTGTCTCTACAGACATTTCTTATATAAAAATATGTGTCCACGGTTACTGTAGGCATTTTCATAGAGAAAAACATATCCAGACACCTTTCCTGTAGAAAAACGTCTCCCACACATGCCTCCACAGATACTTTTTTTCCATATAGAAAAGTGCTTCCGCATTCACTTTTCATATAGAATAGTTCTTCCACACGCACTTTTCGTACAGAAAAGTTACTCCGTTTGCACTTTTTATATAGAAAAGTTTATCTACAGGCACTTTTTCATATAGAAAAGTGCCTCCACAGGTAATTTTTTATATAGAAAAGCGCCTTCACAGGCACTTTTTCATATAGAAAAGTGCCTCCACCGGCACCTTTTCATATAGAAAAGTTCACCCACAGGCACTTTTTCATATAGAGGGGTGCCTCCACAATCACTTTTCCATATAAAAAAGTGCCTCCACAGGCACCTTTTCATATAGAAAAGTGCCTCCACAGACACTTTTTCGTATAGAAAAGTGCCT
>JAHXMU010024434.1:0-11043 GCA_019455685.1 Philornis downsi
CATCTCTGTCAAAAGTTATGGCGTTGCCAGATGGGTCCGTCGAATTTTCATGTCTTAATTTTCCCAACTACACCTTCATCATCATTCATCATTGACACTATTTTCGACGCACTTCGCTTTCCCGCTTTGTATAAGCTGGAGCTCGCTGCTACCGTAAGCTCATCAGAAGAAGCTTGGTTAGTTATAGATGCAACTTTTCGAAGCTGTGTCCTTGCAACGCAATTTGCGAATACCTTTTCCTTTCGACCAGGACCACTTGTAGAATCAACTAACAAAATTGGGCTAACCACTCCTTGTTGTTTTCCTTAAACCTCTGGCAAACTCTGTGGCAACTTTTCCATTTTTCTACCAATCTGGAGTTGAAACTTCTTAGCCTTCTACTGATTTCACGGCACTGCTCGTCATTATATTTACTCCTGTCGATGACAGTACCAAATACATGGCACAAAATTTTTTGGAAGGAATTTCCTCATCGCGCCATATTGCAAAAACTTCTCCTTTGAAAACCGACATTGTTCCTAAAAAGTTAAATTTTTTAAAAATGGGCAAAAACGGGCACATGATTTTGAACGTACACGTTAACGACGAATGATATTACAGAAAAGGAAAAGAACAGAAAAGGAATTAGCTTGAACACGTTTGAGTTTCATTAGTTACATTCCACGGAAGTCTCGCATTAACTAATTTTAAACAGTTATTATGAATACTAACTTTATCTACACTTTATTACTGAAAATACAAAAACACGTCACAAGAATTATTTTTTTTAGTTAATACATACCCTTAACTTTAAATCAAAACACTTTAATTGCACTAAAATATTACTGATTTCTTAATATAGCGAAATTCGATACGCGTCACAAACAGTCGGGAATGTTTTCCACAGCACTTGCTGTAATATTTTTTATGTTTGACAGCTCACAGCTGTGCGAATATGCAAAGCAAAACAAAATCGATAGTACTAATAAAATCAGTGGATTCTTAGTTACCAGAGGCAAAACAATTTTAACAGCATTTCATAATTTGAAATTTGAATTAAATCCCGCAAGATCAAGCAAATCGACTACTGTGCGATGTAGGGATTACAAAGGAAAATTTCGGTTAACCGGTCAGTTTGTATAAGAGATATGAGAAGGGGTGTGGCAATGCCCTCCGATTTTATTCTCACAAACTAGCTCAACAAATGCTTGACAGATGTGAGAATACGAATGAAAATCGACCATGTACTAGAACTGGAAGAGGTGCAATTATTTGGCCTACTTGTCTCAAATTTCATAAAAAATTACAAACCAATATAATGGATAAACGTTTTGGTTACTGCAGCTCAACGATCAGATATTGCAGAGAAAAAACTGAATTGCCAAAAATCAGACAATTTTTGGGTAGTGGAAAGAATGTGGCCGTGCATTTCGCATCTATTTAATTGAATTCTAAAAATATATCAACATGTATGGTAGGCTCCAGAAGGAGCCAGCTGATATAATTTACAGGTTATACAGGTTATAAAAAGTTTTATAAAGACTGTCTGCTAGCCGACTTAACAAAAGAAAAACACAAAAAATATGGCAACAATTATATTTATTTTTAAACATAATCTCCTTTTATTTCGATAAACTTTTTTCAGCGACATTCAATAGCTCCTATACCCTGTTCATGGTGAGAACTGTCAAACTCATTAAAATAGCCGTCAACCGCAGATTACACCTATTCAATGTTGGTCAATCTTTTACCACCGAGCCATTTTTTCAAATTTGGAAATAGAAAATAGACCGATAGAACCAAATCTGGCGAATAAGATGCGTGATGAAGCCATTCGAAGGTCAGTTAATTAATTTTGGCTATCATAATAGTGGATGTTTGAACTTGAGCATCGCCTTGATGAAACAACACTTTCTTTTTTGCCCAATGCGGCCTTTTTTCCACAATTTCATCACGTAAATGCTGCAATAATTTAGCATAATATTCGCCGTTGATGGTTTTTCTTTTCTGAATATTACAAAAAAAAAATAATAATAATAATCTCATGCGCATCTCAAAAGACAGACACCATGAACTTGCCTGCCGATGAATTTGTCTTCGCTTTTTTTTGGACACGATTCTCTCATTCCAGTCCACTGCTTTGACTTCCTCTGTTCCATTGTCTCAGGTGTGGAGTGGTGGACCCCTGTCTTATCCATGGTTATAAATCGACGCAAAAATTCGGCTTTATTGCGGTGAAACATTGACAAACACCCTACTGAAACATCTTTACGGCTCTGTATTTGCTCTATTAAAAGCAAGCGTGGCACCCATCTTGTGCACAGCTTTCTCATCTTTAAAATTTTGGTTAATATATGATGTATAGCACTTTTTTAAATGCCTGTCATTTCAGCTAGCTCACGCACGTTCAGTTGACAGTCATTTTGTGGATTTTCTTAACCGTGTCTGGTGTGGACACCTCAATCGGTGGAACACAAAGATGTTCGCTTTGTCGGCTCATACGGCCTCTTTTAAACTCTGCTATTCAATATTTTACAGTCGTAAGCTAAGGACTAGAATCTTCCAGAATAAAATCTAGCTCGGTTTTAATATTGGTTGGACTGAGATCTTTTAAATGGAAATATTGAATTACTTAACGGTGACCAATTTGCTCCATGTTTACAAAATGTTGATTGCTCAAATAAAAATACTAAACAACGTGGCGCCTTAAAACTTAAAAAATATGTTTTACAAGGTTACCATTTTTCACCAAAATAATTATGTAATTGTTAGATGGTGCCAGTAGCATCTATAACTCAGGTAGTACTGGGACCGCCATCGTGCCTCCATACCTTCGGAAAAATTTACTCTTATGAAGGCAATATTCCATTTTCTGATAGGAAAGAGTTTGTTTATATAAAGATATTTACCGTTTTCTAGGATTTTCTACAATCGTACAAAAATTCGTTAATTAGAAGCAGTGTATCTTACGTGCACTCGTGTATTCGACCTATGAAATATCTATCTTTCTTTCTTTGGGCGGCGGTCATGTCGATTTACTGACGAATATTTCAAGTAGTCCAGCAATCAACAAGACAAGTAAAGGTTTCGCAATGAATCTAAAAATAGAGCTCACTAAATGTGAGAAGCTCTCCCATTTTCCATTCTTAGTAAAGATTCTAACTACGGAGATGATTTGAAAATATATTGATATAAACTGGAGAAGATATAAACTATAAGAAGAGGACATTCCTGACTTATCCACTTCTCTAGAGATAAATCGGATAATTATCAGCTACTAGAACAGTAACGGTTACTAGTCATTGTTCTAAAATCCTCCTTGTAATTCAGCAATTAGCTAAATGATTGAGCATCCTGATCTTCTCAGTGCAGCAGTGGAATAATTCGGAAATTTCTTGATGGCATTGGTTTAGAATACGAGAGGGATTTAAGTTGTTTTCTGTAGTTGCATTTAACGTTCCTTTCGTAGAATGGTTGTATAAAGTTTTTCAGTATTTACGGCTATATACAAACTTAACGTAAATAATTGCTAGTGCAATATCTTCATTCTATCTTCCATTAGAGTACACGAGTTTACATCAGGTTTCTCAATATCATGAACAATGGAATTTCTTATTTCTTGAACAAATGCTTGAATTATTTGATTTTGAATTTCATGTGAACGAAATGTTGTATTTTGTGCGAGTCTGCTTCATATTCAGATCTTTTATGTTCATGTGTTCAAACAGATTCTGAAATAAACCTTTGCTGTTTCTTCCTGTTCCTCCAAAATGTAATTTGCACATAAAGCTAATATGTTGACAACTAGAAATTATCTTCTTCTTTATATATATAATTCTACTGTACGGGCGTTGTCAGTGAACTCCTCCTAAACGGCTGGACCGCTTTGCATAAATTTTTGTATATGCGTCTGGGTGGTGCCCGGGATGGTTTAGATTTACAACTCGGTCCAATTGGACAAAGGGGCGTGGTACCTCCCATACAAACCATAAATTAAATATCCAATATTTCTGCTCCTGTTTACGGTATTTGAACAAAATTTGGTACATCGGTTTGGTGTACATATCTTAACTGCTGCTGCAAATATGGGCGGGATTGGACAATGGGGAGTGGTACCTCCTATACAAACCACAAATTAAAAAGCAATTATTTCTGCTCCTGCTAACGGTATTTAAACAGAATTTTGTATTTCGGTTGAGTGAACATATTTTAAGTTCTTCTACAAATATAGACGTTTCTTATTATAATAGACCGATTGGCATGAAACATTTCCAATAAAAATAAAATTTGAAGGCAAAGCAACGTTTGCCGGGTCGACTAGTACTATATATTATTAGAGTTCACGTAATACCTGTTTTCTTTAACTATTTTTGGATCCAGTGTCAGATATTCTATGAGAAATGGTATTTAGTCTTTTAATGTTTTTGTTTTTGAATCAGTGGAATTTTTGCAGTTCTGCAGTGTACAAAGTTTGTTGCTTCGATGAGGCAAAAAGAATAATATTTCTTGACTGAATACCACAACCATTACGATTACTTAAACCAAGTAGCTATAAAGGGTCTGTTATTTTCTTTTAGGTGTACTCGTGTGTTGAAAATAACGTGCTATATTGGTTATTTAGTTTGTGCAAATCAGAATGAATATCGTAGCTAATATTACCAACATGTTTCATTAAATCGAGATTGAAACTTCTGCTTCTATCTGTTTTAAGGAATGCGGTTCTTCAAATCTAATTTCCCCTTCAATTCTTTGTTCTTTTTTTTACAAAAACTTGTACGCGAAATCGCGAACTCATTCAATCTTCAGTTCACATGCAATAAATGCACAGACGCTTTGCTAACTGATTGGAACGCTGTACTAACATGTAACAAGACATAAAACTCCAGCAACAACCACACAATATGCCCTAACATAAAAATCCATTCAAAACAACAGCAGCAACCACACAATATGCCCTAACATTGAACTTCGTTCAGAACAATAACAACACAACAATAAACGCTGCAACGTCATACACAACCGGCACTAATGCCCGTTACTTCATCGTCACAATTGGGTATAAATAGAGGGAACAAAGCCTAAGTGGGTCAGTCGCCAGCTAATCACCGGACGACACGGGACTCACTATAAGAATCACCGAAGTAAGTCGCCAGCAGGCGATCGATCAAGAAGGTTCCAAATAACATTAAAATTAAATACAATAAAAGATTGTGAAAACCTTTGGTTACACTAGTAGTAAATTAAATTAATTTTCAAACTAGGAACAAAGAATTTACTTAATGTCTTATCTCAATTGATAGAATTTTTTAAGGTAGGTCATTGATATTTTACGTTAGGGCGTTGTCCTACAATATGTGTGTTTCTAATATTTTTGCCACTACTCATTAACCAAAAGCAATTTTCGGTGGCACCAAAATAAGCTTATTTCTACATCTTGATTAACAAGAAGAACTTCATCTTTTACCCTGGCAGAAATAAAACATATTGTTCAATTATGGAAAAGTGTTATGTTTGTTTGTAATCCGCCTGTAGTTCTTTTCGTTTTTTATTTTTTCGCTTTTCCATTGTATTTGCGGTATGTCTTAGAGTTTTTCGATCAATTTAGCATTTTGCCACAATACCAATTTTGGAATTGACTGACAAAACTAGGGGAGGAGGCGGGACGAATGCAAAATGTTTTTAACTTGTATAAACCGCCACACAAAGCACATTATCAGCCCCGACGTCTCCATATCATCTCGTCCTAAAGTCTCGTTATAGTACAATACCTATCGGAAATTAAGCAATTGAACGTATTCAAATTCTGCACCACAATATCTAGTTAGTTAACGCGGTTTCGTCCTAAATTGCTTTCGTAACCTCAACATGTATTTCTTTCTTTGTTGCATTCAGCACCGCAAGTGTGCCTAACACCACAATTGTGTTACAAGACCGCAGCACATCTGCTGAATTTTTGCGGTTGTCTCTGTTAAACTGAACGAAATCTATCCAGTGGTCAATGTACAAATAACCATTTAATAGCCATAAATATATAACATGTAGTAATTTCATATCATTGTAATTTGTTAAACCAGCATAAAGACAAACGCCCGCATAATTCAAAAGATTTCGTTTAATTCCCATCAATTGGTAATGTAACGCACGTAGCTTAGCGCTTCGTTACCAATGGATGCTCCCTCATTCTCAAAAGGTGCACAATGGATATGGTAACATAGAAGATGTTTGTCTCAACGCAGACATTAATCATGTTCAAATGGAAAGTTCGAGAATACTGACAATAATTCAAGACTACCACCTAATTATAATTTCTACAAATGTAGATTTAACATAGCAAATGCCAGCTGAGCATCACGTCCTTAGCAGTACTTTGGTTTATCCTCTGATTTCATTTGTGGTAGTTGTATCCTGTAACTTTGTGACTATTAAGGATGTCTATACGAGGGATGCATGCAAAAGTCATTCATTAACTTGTTAAGCTGTTTGCGACTGAAAACGAAATGCTGCCAAATGATAACCATGTAATGGTAATAATTACTTATTTTCTGTAACCAATAAGCTTTAATTTCATAAAATGTGGAAGGATTTTTTCTGTAGTTAGTCAATAGTCTTGCCTGGAAACGAAATCTACCCAGACTTGTAAAGCGCCAAGACTATGAGTTCGTTAACATTCAAAACTGCACTGTTTTGAGTATCCTCGTAATTGTGACGATCTATCTGTCTTCATTTCATGTCTAGCCACAAGTTGTGATTAATGTAAAGAACATGAGGAAAGTTTGCATTCATTTGTTTTTATTGTAATGGGAATATATCTTACGAATTTTCTTTTGAAGGCCACGTCAAAGTTCAAGGATGTTTAGTTAGGCGATAGAATAATAATTTATTCGTCTATGGACCAATTCATTTTGGATGATATGGGATTCCTTCATTAATTTCTGCTTTAGTTATACAGAGAAAAAAAGTTTTTGCTTCTACTGCTGGGCAAAAACTTAACAAGATTACGTTTTTGTTTAATGAATTCGAAATTTAATTTCATTTAAAACTGGCGTAACTGGAATTTGCTCTTCAAGTCTCTTCGACACACAGGCTGCTACTGGTGGCATTTGAAAGTGATACAGCGCAATGAACCATCAGAATGAAAAACACAAAAGAAAATAGAATAATAGGCGAAATCTAACCTTAAAGGATATTCGATGTTCCGAAACTGTAATTTCAAATAGCCAGTTTAACAAGTTTTATAATTTGGTTAAAATCTTATTGAAAAATTGTAAAAAGTAAAATTTGAAACTTATAAAATTAATCAGAAATTGGTTCAGACCATCTCACAATATAGTTTAAAAGGATTACAGCGGAATCGGGGAAATTCGAAATATCACAAATTCTCTCTTAAATTCCAAGGAAATCGGGAAATATTTGAATTTACCAGAATTACACAGTTTTCACCAAACGTTGCTCTGAGCTAGACTATGAAAATAAAAGAAAATTACAAACTTACAGAAGTCTTCCGATTAGAAATTAAAAAGGATTGATATCGATTTCCTTGCCTCCATAGGTTAGGGCTGTATTGAGTCATTCATTTTGTCATTCTGTTACTAACGACCAGAAATACTCATGAGAGCCAATATTTCTGATTATCATAAATCTGGGTATGCACATCCGTTTGGCCGCATGTTCATAGGAATAGGACATAATAAATAGGACATAAATAAATATAATTTTTTGAGCGGCAGTTACCTCGATGTGTCTGATGAATGCTTCGAGTAGTTGAGTAATTGACGAGTCTTGTAAATGCTTCTCAAAGCGATAAGTTCGAAATCGTCGTTGAACCGTCCCGTTTAGTGAGCTTCAAAATAGAATGCGTGTATGGTCACTAAATGTGAGAAACCCATCCATGTCTCATTCATGAAATGAAAGAAAGTTTGTTTGTTTATTTGTAGGAAAGCTAAGTTTGAAATTTGAAATTGTAGAAATACCGGGGAAAAAATTGGCTATACTAGTACTAAGTGTACCTCTAAAAAATTTTTCTTCAATACTATATTCATATCTAAAATCATATAATTTTGTTTAAGCAAATGTGCAATTTGTGGTTGTGGTTATTGAACAAATTCTAAAAGCGTTCATTCTTGCTATAAAAACTAATTATTTTGATATACATTGTATGATAAGAATGCGCTTCTGTTACGTCCTTTTATCTGGTGATGGGTCGGTTTGTCGTCCTCTTCACTATAATCAACAGGTGACTGAAATCGGTAGGTTAGACAAAAAAAAAAAAAATTGAATCCATCTCCTATTTCATAAACTTTTTAACAAGCCGCTCCCCACAGTTTGAGCCTGGTTGCTAAAAAATACTAAAACAAAGCAAATTTTTCATAGAAACAGAAAATCGCGTGAGAAGAAGTCATTTTGGTTACGGTATTATAGCTCGCAAGTGAAACAATAGGAAACAATCGATGAAACAGGAAATGCTTTACTCATAAAAGGACTAATCCCAACTTTTGAAATTTTTTTCAAAATTTTTCTAACATTTATTCATTAATTAATGGCAACATAAGACATATTTATCAGACGCAAAAAGGAGTAACTGCATATTATATATATTTGTGGCAGCTAAAAATACGATTTTGCACCAGAAAAATGGCATAAGTCGATACTTTTTATACGGAAGAAAGTGCTTTTGACACGCCCACTTATGTAACGATGAGTCCATATACCGACCACGCCACTATTGATATTTGTCCATGTTGGTGCGAATAGAAGCTGTGACCCTGGCGAAGAAAGATTGATTTAATGTAAGTGAAATTAGATTGATTTAATATAAGTGATTGCATTAAATGTAAGTGAAGTTAGATCAATCAAATGCAACTTAGGAGTAGATGGTTTAATTTCTATACATTGTAACAAAGTTACAAGAGGGAGGTGGTTCTCTTGCCGATTTTCCCGATTTATGCTAATATATTTGTATAATATAATGGACAAAAACCGAAATCACAGGATCCCAACGCTTAGAAATTACGTAGGAAATATTGAATTTCGGACTACTGGTCAATACGTGTGGGAGATACAGGAACGGTCGTACTAATGTAGTCCATTTTCAAGTAATCAAGTACTTGAATTTGTTAAATTCAAGTGAATCCGGGGCAATGATATATGAGAAAACAAACCTAAGAATATATGAGCTAAAACGGTCATATATATTGGAGATAACAGAAAGGCTGTTATTGATCGGCCAATTTTTTTAAAATTTTACTTTGAGAAAATATTCATAATAAGAAGAATCATAAAGATTTACTACAGTTATCATATGCACCAGCCACCATAACTTATTTGACTTAAAAATTCATGAAACACTTATTTTTAAAAGTTACTTGGTATTTTAAATGCTTTCATCTGGGTGTTAATTTCATTTTTTGGTGCTTTTGGGATATTAAGAGTTCCTCACTATGCTGCTTAACAAATAAGGGAAGTCTTGTTCGAAATATGAATCTTGGTGGAGAGATCTGCTCTCTTGTAGAAGTAGCCATATTTAAGCAAATACTAAAAAATAAGATTTAGAATAAGACAGAATTTTTTCGGCAGAATGAGTCTACCTATATTTTTGAAACTCAAAGTTAATTTTATGCAAATATTCAATACAAATATACGAAATGAAACACTTTATTAGACCATATTTATCCATATTTATCTGTAAACAACTTCATTTTAATATGATACTAGCCGACCCGGCAAACGTTGCTTTGCCTTCAAATTTTATTTTTATTGAAAATGTTTCAATGTTAAACAAAATTCTGTTTAAATACCGTTAGCAGGAGCAGAAATAATTGCTTTTTAATTTGTGGTTTGTATAGGAGGTACCACTCCCCATTGTTCAATCCCGCCCATATTTGCAGTAGCACTTAAGATATGTACACCAAACCTACGCACCAAATTTTGTTCTAATACCGTAAGCAGGAGCAGAAATAATTGATTTTTAATTTTTTGTTTGTATGGGAGGTACCACGCGCCTTTGTCCAATTGGACCGAATTGTAAATCTAAACCATCCCGGGCACCACCCAGACGCATATACAAAAATTTATGCAAAGAGGTCCAGCCGTTCTGGAGTTTTAAGCATCGGAACAAACCACGATTCATTTTTATATATATAGATTTTTATATAGCAGTAATAACCGGTACAGAAATTTCAAGTGAACTGACTCAAATATGCCTTCACCCAAATTCTTGTTATGTCACGTGAGCGATGCCAGATGCAAAATTTTAATTTTATAACGTCCCCAGTTTGAGAGTTGTACAAGGACACCGATTTTTGGCAAATCGATATAAATGAAAAATAAGAATCTCATACTAGAATGCATAAGTAGTTTACGACTGTAAATTATTGCATATCAGAGTTTAAACTAGACCGTACGAGCCAGAAGTGTCCACGCCAGAAACGGTTAAGAAAATCCATAAAATGGAATTGGGTGATCATGGGCTGAAGGTGCGTGAGCTAGCTAAAATGACAGGCAGTTCAGAATGTGCTTTACATCATATATTGACTGAAGATATGATGATGAGAAAGATTTGTGCAAAATGGATGCCGCGCTTGCTTTCAATAGAACAAAAATTGCGTGTGGGAGATGTTTTAGTAGAGTGTTTGGCGATATTTCATCGCAATAAAGGCGAATTTTTGCGTCCAGTTATATCCATGGGAGAGATATGGGTCACTACTTCACACCCGAAACGAAGGAATAGTCAAAGCAGTTGACTGGAATGAGAGAATCGTGTCCAAAAAAGGCCAAGACGACTCCATCTGCAGGCAAGGTCATGGCGTCCGTTTTTTGTGATACGCATGGTATTGTTATTATTGATTATCTACAGGAAGTAAAAACTATCAACGCCGAATATTATGCTAATTTGTTGTAGCGTTTAAGTGGTGAAATTAAAAAGAAGGCCGCATTTGGCGAAAAAAACAATGCTCCCGTTCACACATCAACTATTGCGACGGCCAAAACTAACTAAGTTCGAATTGCTTCATCACGCACCTTATTCGCCAGATTTAGCTCCGTCGGATTACTTTGTAATTCCAAACA
>JAHXMU010024436.1:0-18530 GCA_019455685.1 Philornis downsi
CATGTGGCACACAAAGTTATGCATTTCATAAAAATACAGAATTAAGATTTTTTGTGCTACAGTTGTTAGCAAAATCAAAGCCCTTGCAGTGTTTTTATTAAGAAAGAAGAAATTGAAAATAAAATTACGAGGGCGGTAATAAAACTATTCGACCTGACGTATAGATGGTGCCAGCAATTTGAAAAAATTATTTTGGTGAAAAGTGGCAACTTTATAAAATATATGTTTTAAGTTCTAAGACGATGACAAAACGTAAATAATCTCAGTGAATTTGCAAACACGTAAGGAATTGCATTTCATTTCATTTATTTAGTCTATGGATATTTAAGTTTCCTTACAGACTAGCAATAGCACATTGATAAATACGATTTAAATACTTAAACTGAATGAAGTGTTTTTGAACTTATCTCGAGATAGAGTATAATCAATTGAATTACATATCGAGTTATAAAGTCTCATAGATCTACAAAGAGGCTCATTGCAAGCATAGTTAGTAGAGTGAATATCAATATGGAACGGATAGTAATAACGCAATAAGCGCGGAGGAACATTAAATGGAATTAAAGATAATAAATCCGGACAATCAACAAATCCAGAAATTATGCCATGAAGAAACATTATTGAACAAATACCTCTTCTTGAGCTTAATAATTTTAAAGATAAAAGAAGACATCTGCTGGAATAAGAAGGGATTGGAGTTGAGAACCTAAAACAATTTAAAGCAAACTTCATAAATATTTTTTGAATTCTTTCAATGCGATTAATATAAATTGTAGTTGTTGGACTCCAAATTAATAAAGCATATTCTAATTTTGATCGTACAAACGATGTATATAAAATCTTTTTAATGTACGGATCAGTAAATTGTGTAGAATGAAGAATATGCTTTGGGAACAATGTAATTCACATGAGGTACGAATGTTAATTTTGAATCAAATACAATACCTAAATCTTTAATTTCATATATATTTTCTTACTCATGATTCAGCATGTGATAAGTCGAAATAAGAAAATTTCGGCGTCTGTGAAAAGTCATTTGCTTACACTTAGAAAATTAAGAGGTAAACCATTAATTATTGACCAAGTCACAAGTCTGTCTACATCTTCCTGCAACAGATTAATATCATAAATTGATGCAATAGCTCTAAATCTTAAGATCATCCGCATATAAAAGATATGAACTATGAAGGAAACAGAACGAAATATCATTAACGAAAATATTAAAAAGTAGTGGATCCAAAATACTTCCTTGAGGGACACCAAAAGTTGGAACATAAGAGGCTGAGTAAATTCCATCTATACATACTGAACATTGTCTATCCATTAAATAAGAACGAAACCAATTAAGAATTGTACCTCTGATGCCAATTTTTTTAACTTAAAAATCAACAACTCATGTGGAACTTTATCAAAAGCTTTAGAAAAATCAGCATAGACTGTATCAGTTTGATAACCGTTTTCAAAATTATCAATACATTTCCGAGTAAAAACAGCTAAATTAGTAGTAGTTGACCTACCATTAATAAAGCCATGTTGAGCGGGGATAATATACCGTTTAAACGAAAAGAAAAGTTTCTCATAAACAATATACTCAAGAAGTTTAGCAATATTTGAAAGCTTTGATATAGGTCTATAGTTAATAACCTCATTTTTATGACCAGATTTATATTTTTATTTTTTTTTTTTGTATTTTTCCATCTTTGGATAAAATAAAATTATTCCAAGTGAATTGGTCACCTTTATGTAATTCAATATTTCTATTTAAAAGGTCTCAGTCCAATCAATATTAAAGCCAAGCTAGATTCAACACTGAAGGAGTCTGCACCATCATTTACGACTGTAAAATATTGGGTAACTGAGTTTAAACAAGGCCGTATAAGCTGCCAAGACGAACGTCGTGGTGATCGACCAACTGAGGTGTACACGCCAGGCACGGTTAAGAAAATCTACAAAATGGTATTGGGTGATATTCGGCTGAATATGCGTGTGCTAGCTGAAAAGATAAGCAATTCAAAAAGTGCTATACATCGTATATTGATTGAATATTTAAAGACGAGAAAGCTGTGCGCAAGATGGGCACCGCGCTTGCTTTCAGTAGAATAAAAACAGCGTCGTTAAGGTGTTTCAGTGGAGTGTTTAGCAATGGTTCGAAAAGCCACGTTGTTTACTATTTTTATTTGAGCCATCAAAAACAAATGATCTCAGTGAACTTGTAAACATTGAAAAAATAGGTCACCATTATGCAATTCAATATTTTCATTTGAAAGGTCTCAGTCCAACCAATATTAAAGCCGAGCTAGATTCTACTCCTCCGCTTACGGCTGTAAAATATTGGGTAGTAGATTTTAAACGAGGCTGTACGAGCTGCCAAGACGAACACCGTAGAGATCGACCAACTGAGGTGTCGACGCTAGACACGGTTAAGAAAATCTACAAAATAGTATTGGATGATTGACGGCTGAAGGCGCGTGTGTTAGCTGAAATGATATTTCAAAAAATGCAATACATCGTATATTGACCGAAGATTTGAAAGTAAGAAAACTGTGCGCAGGATGGGTGCCGCGCTTGCTTTCAATAGAGCAAAAACAGCGTCGTGAAGATGTTCCAGTAGAGCGTTTGGCTATGTCTCACCGCAATAAAGCCGAATTTTTGCTTCGATATATAACCATGGATGAGACGTGGGTACACCATTTCACACCAGAGACAAGGGAATAGTCAAAACAGTGGACTAGAATGAGAGAATTGTGTCCAAAGAAGGCAAAGACTTTCTGCCTTTTTTTGGAATGCGCATGGGATAATTTTTATTGATTATCTTCAGAAAGGAAAAATATTCAACGGCTGATCTATTGAAATTATAGAAAAAAGGCCGCATTTGATGAAAAGAAAGTGTTTTTCCATCAAGACTACCGTCCGGTTCACACATCCACTATGGCCAAAATTAAAGAATGAAAGTTCAAATTGCTTCATCACTCACCTTATTCGCCAGATTTAACTCCCTCGGACTATTTTCTATTTCCAAACTTAAAAAAATGGCCCGATGGAATCTGCGGTTGATGGCTATTTAAAGAAATTTGACAGTACTATACTGTAAACAGGATAAAAAAAAACTATTGAATTTCGTTGGAAAATGTGTATCGAACTAAAAAGGGATTACATTGAAAAGTAAAGAAAATATTTCCCAACTTTTTTGTGTCTTTTTCGTTAGGTCGGCCAGTTGTGGGACCATCCCTCGTATTCTAGGCTTGTTTAAAAAAAGCAGCTACCGTTAGGAAGCTCCCATGCACACGACAGCTCTAGAGCACAGTATTTTGTTGACTCTAGCAGTTTAGCACGATCCTTTGAGCGGATGTTAAACGTCCAATAACAACCATGGCATCCGCGGCAACGAAACTAGCCTGGGGTCCCATATCGTAATGGGGCATTCAGTATTCTAGTCTTCTATTATGTATTCTTTCCGCCTGTACAAACAAATGTCTGATGGTGATATTCTTCCTACGAAATTATAGGAATGAACAATGTTCTATCACAATTTCTAATCTATTAAATAACATTGATCTACAAATTTGGAAAAAACTGAGTGCAGAAATGAAGCATAAATAATCTGAAATAATCTGGGTAAGCTGAATTTGAATCTGGCATAAAAATTGGGATATCACATCTTGGTAATTTTTTATCGCATGCTAGCAATACTGTAAAACAGTCAATGCAGACACTACAATTTCACAATTATTAATTTGACAGAAGCTCACATTCATTCTAAATCGTCATAATAGTAGCGTTTAAGCATGTCAGGCAGATCGTGTGTTACTGATTCAAGCTATTTTTGATTTGTGTGTGGTGAATATTTGGTTGGAAAAAAAGGATATGAAATATCAGAATCATTAAAATATGCATATTTACATTATTTTGGTTTTGCTGTCAGAAACACCGACAGACAATGTTTTGCAATAGTTGCAGTACTGTTTTATACAAGTGGTCAAATGGCAAGAAGATCTATTTGGGTTTTTCAATTCCAGTACTTTGGAGAGAGTTAAGTAACCACCAAACCTGATAGTTATTTATGTTTAACGCAAAAGTTGCTGGTTTCAATATGAAAAATCAAAAAATTATTACTTGCGCGAAGGTCCCATCGGTTTCCAAACAAGTTCAACGGCCACCAAATGATCCATCACCAGTCATTCCCAGTGAGTCCGAAACATCTTTCACCAGCAGTGGTAGTTTGTATCAGGCTGATGATAAACGTCATTTAGTGACTCAAGCTGAGCTGAATGATCTAAGTCGGGATTTACATTTAACGAAGCAAGACGCTGAATTACTAAATTCACACATACAGCAGTGGAAACATCTTGCAGTTGGGACAAAAGTAACAATCTTTAGAGACAGAAGCTTGGAGTTGGCTGCATATTTTGAAAAGAAACGCTCTATTCTGTCCTGATGTTGATGGCATATTTCAAAAAATTAACCAGCCATATGACAAAACTGAATGGAGATTATTTATTGATGACTCTAAGTACAGTTTAAAGGCTCTTCTTTTGCATAATGGAAATGAAAAACCATCCATACCAATTGCTCATGTCGTTAATATAAAGGAAAGTTATGAATCAATGACTGAAATTTTGACATTTCTCAAAAAACAACGATAATAAATGGAAGATCTGTGGTGACCTTAAGGTGTGTGATCTATATTTCTTTGTATATACAGTATCGACCATCGTAAATATCTGTAAATTAATCTATTTCAGGTCATTGGTTTATTGACTGGTATGCAAGGAGGTTTCGCAAATTACAGTTATTTCCTTTGCCTATGGGATAGTCGCGCTACATGTCATCATTACGTCAGAACAGAGGGGCCAAAAAGAACTGAGTATTCACCAGACAAAACAAAACATTTTAAACAAACCATTAATTAATAAACCAAATGACATTCTTCTTCCGCCGCTGCACATAAAATTGGGCCTGTTTAACAACTTTGTCAAGGCTCTGGCCAAAGATAGTGCAGCATTTAAATATTTGTTAGCAATTTTTCCTAAAATTTCTTATGCTAAAATCAAAGAAGGCATATTTGTTGGCCCTCAAATCAGAAAGCTATTGAATGCTGACAATTTTTCACAATGTTTATTGGAGAAAGAATATGCAGACTAAAAATCTTTCAAGAGCATCGTGAATAGTTTTCTTGGAAACAATAAGAGTGAAAACTACGAACAAATTGTTGTTAAATTATTGAAAAATTATCACGAATAAGGTGCACGAATGTCACTCAAAATGCATTTGCTTCATTCGCATTTAGATTTTTTCCACAAAACCTAGTGAGCGCGGTGAGCGACGAACAAGAGGAGTGTGCTCACCTGGATTTAATGAAAATTGAAAGAAAATATCCAGGGTTTTGGGACAAACGCATGCTGGGAGACTATTGCTGGACTCTAATAGGTAAAACGGAATCAACAAAATACAAATGACGTTCAAATAACGCCGTTCACTTTTGAAAGTTCATTGGTTCGTAAATAAACTAATGATTTTTTTTTATATATAAAAAAACGAATAAAAATATTTTTTTTGTGTCCCGAAAACCTAACGTGATAGAGAAAACCCAATTACATGATCAAATTCAGCCCACCAAACTACCCCATGAAAGGCATTTGGTTGCTCCAGCCCACAACCTTGTTGGCAATGTTAATTAATAACAGCTGGAGAATAGAAACAAAAGTTAACAGACATTGTTTTATGAATTTATTTATGAAGAACCATTTCGAAACAATTTGAGCTACGCAATTTTATGCCTCAATGCAAAAGAGCAGACATTTGCTTAAGCAAATAATGCCACTTGAGCCAATTGGCAAATTTGTATTGTCTAGAGGACATTCATCATTGGTAGTTAAAAAACATTGCTCTATGAGTTGACGTTCAACAGTGGTGCAACACAAAAACAAATTGGGAAAATTATGCTTTCTTAAATTGTGTAAGGTAGAGATATAAAATATATGAAGAAATTATAGAGGATTTCAAAGAATGAAATTTTATGGAAAACTTTCTGAGTTTATAAATTTTTATTACTATTTATATTTAGTTTGTGAAAAAATCTTATGAGATTATGAATACAAGTGGATTGCACTAAGGCGTCAAATTAGAATATTCTAACTCCATCTCTTCTGCCAACAATCGTGTAAATACTACAGTGAAATCCATTTGTATAGTCGCCAACAAAAGGCAGGTATATCATTTTTTCCAGTCCACTGGAACAACTATAAATAATCGTTCGAAAATAAGAATGCTTTCTTACTTAAATAGTCCGCAAGAACAACTGAAAATAATCGCCTGAAAATATTCCTCAATGCAGCGAAAATCAATATAGATTAAGGCAAATCCATCCGTTTATTCATCCATGCACCAGTTTTTCTCTTTCTATACAAATTGAAAAAAATGTTCAAAATTTGTTTGGAGTCAACTTAATCGTGATTTACACAGGGAAGAAGTCAACATTTATCTTACGATGAGTCGCTTTTTCCACCAATTTACCTCTTCTCCCCTGATGATAAGTAGTGATGTAGAGCGGTTGATAAAATTTGCTACTTTAAAAAAAAAATCAAATATCCTGTTTTTAAATCATATAACTTATTTTCTTCCTGTGACGTCTCTGCCACATTTTTATTTACTACCGGCTGGAGGATCGCATCAGTCAATCGGTAAATTTCCAATTTTGCTCAATCGACTCAAATCACGTTTGATACATCAAATGCTTCCTTTCGGTTGTTTCATTTTGTCGTATTAAATTATACTGGGATATTCATTTTTGATTTCAAAAGCAGGGTGAAATAAAACAGACATAAAGCTATGATTTCGTTGAAACTCTCATTTCGTTATAATGTTTGAACCTTGCCATTATGTGCGATTGATTACAACGGTGGATCCTTTTTAAGTGGTTTTCGAGCAATTTTCCACACAATTCGGGCGGTAGCTTAGCGATAACTTGACAACTGTTGGTTTTCAAATGCTCCAACGTTCGATGATTATCTCCGTTATTACGGTTATCGACGTATCCCTACAAAAAAATAATTTAATAGCGCCAAATCGCATGATCTAGAAATTACGTTTTCTAGAAACTTCTCATGTAATAAAGACAAAATTAATCGTATTGTGTGGCTCGTGACACCGTCTTGTTGAAACCACATATCGTCCAGTTCATAATCTTCAATTGCAGACCAATAAAAGTCAGTTATCATACGGTCATAGCGCTCTGAATTGACGATAACGATGCTTCCAGCATCATTTTCGAAAAAAATGGGGGCTAATAAAACCCCCACACCACAATGCGCACCTAACAGTCACTTTTTCCCATGCAATGGCTTCTCCACAATTACTTTTAAGCTCTCCAAGCCTTATGCACGACAACTTTGCTTGTTGTCGTAACCATCGGTAGAGAAATGACCTGCATCGCTGAAGAAAATCTTATTCGAAAAATAAGCATTGAAAACCTGATGCTGTAGTGCCCAGTCAGCACATCTACGACGTTATGAACGGTATCAGATAGCTTTAATTGTTGCGTGAGTTGAACTTTGTATGGATGGAGGTGCAAAATACGCCATAATGAGCCGTAAGATAGGCTCAATAGCAGAAAATGCCGTGGAATCGACAAATTCCGATTATCCGCCACACTTTCACTAACAGAATCGATGTTTTTGGCAGTGTGTACATTACGATGATGCACAAGCCTGACATCTGTAACGCTTCCAGTCTCTTCACATTTCTTTATAATCTTGTCAATTCCTTGCAATGTAGGTCGACTTGATGACCATAACCACCCCGTAATGCACGAAAAGTGCCCATCAGTTTTGTGTTAAATTTGAATCATCATTTTTGTTAAATTTTAACTAGTTTTACGCGTTCTTCGATTGTTAAACGGTCCATATTCGTAAATTTCAAGCCTGCCGCTAAATAAATAACACTTCCGATGACAGGTATTTAACAGCTGACTGCCTTGCCAGACCGGCGCTTTTGAAACCACTAAATGCTTTACTTCTTGTTAGAATGAACACGTAATACCCATCAATCAATGTAGATTACACAATTCCTTCATTCGCTGTTGTTTCATAAAATAATTGGAATTTTATCATAGGATAAGTTTTATCTTGGTGACATCTGATAATTTCGGAAAATACCTTATAAGAATTATAAAAGTATCGGGTAAAATGTATCATCGTGAAACAAAACATTTAACATCACAATAGTCAGTTTTTCAGCACGTTTCATTTCATTCGGTACACTCCGATGTGTAAATATCGATAACGATTCAATGATTAACAACATTTCAAGTTATGGTTAGCAATTGATAAAACACGGCAAAACCCAGCTTTCATCCAATCTGAAAGCCTGTTAATTACAAGTATTTGAAAAAAAGAACAGACAGTTCTTAAATATAACTCAGTGAAAAAAACGAATTAATGCAGGTACTTTTCTAGCATTCCTTCACAATTTCTTAAAAATGTTAAAACCAGTGTAGAAATTTCAGTGAGGTGAACTGACTTATACTCGTATGTCCCTTCAACCAACATCCTTTAGCGATGATGCAAAGGATACCAGCAGGGACGTGGTGAGTCACAATGTTCTTTAAAGAAAATACTCTGTGTTTAAGTACGATCAAAGAAGTAAAATTATAACTTTGTGAAATCCTTTGACTGGGAATTATAGAAGGACTACTGATTTTTGCTTCCACGAAGAAGACAATGCCAAATTTTTGCTAAATCAGCGAATTTGTGTGTGTGGTACCTCTAAAAGACTGGTCAATCAAGCTGATTTTCATTCGCAGAGCTTAGTTTGTTATATTCCTGATAGGTGGCATTTAGAGCAATTGATTGAGAGATACGAATTTAAGAGTGTGTGGGTAAAAATTGTATAATTTGTATGGAAGTTAGCAGAGAGGGCGTGGTTATACGATTGATTTTTTTTTTCAAATTTTATGAAGCATCATAATGCAATACAATTGCCAGAAATTTAAGTAAATGCAGTCTATGAGTTAGGCTTTAAAGTCGAATTATTAAATTTCGATAAATTGGTTAATTCGTATACGAAGTACCGGAAAGGGCGTGGCTATATCCTACGTTTCCATTTCCAGAATTTAATTCATCTAAAGCATAATGTGAGATAAATTTGACGGAATTTTAAACAAATAATAAAGTATGAGGCTAAGAATGTATGAGTTAAATGGGTAATTTGTATGGGAGGTACCAGAAGGGGCGTAATTAATTGGCCAAGTTTTCACAAGGCTTACAGAGAATTATAAGACATATTATCTAACTAAAACATAGATTACTGCCGATTACAAGTCACTAAGGAAAGACTGAATTTGGAAAAAAAAAATCGGTCAATTTACGTGGAAGGCACCAGAAGGGGATGGAAATGCTGTACATTTCCATAGCGAGACCTTAGGTGGAGTTACAGGGGAAAATTTCAATTTCGGAAATTCGGTCAATTTATATGGGCGGTACCAGAAGGTGTGGATGAATTATATACTTTTGAAAATTTTTCACGTCTATTTGAGACAATTAAAAATGGAATTCAGTATAGCATTCATATGACTATTGGCAATCTACTGACGAAAAATCGGTCAATTTAAGTGGGAGGTACCAGAAGGTAGTGGAAGTGATGTACATTTCCATTATGAGAAAAAAATTAAATTTCGGAAAATCGGTCAATTTGTGTGGGAAGTACCCGAAGGTGTGGGTAGATATTATAGTTTCGAAAATTGCATACGTCTATTTGAGATAATTAAAAATGGAATTCAGTATACCATTCATATGACCATTGGCAATCTTCCGTCAGCTTTACATACTTGTCATTCTTATGAAGGAGATTTTATTAACCAAAAAAGTTGAGAATTTTGTCGAGAAATGTTCTATTTTCTCCGCAAACTTTTCTGAAAATATTAACGCTTTCAAATTTATTATAGTTTATTTTCTTATTTAGCTTATTGAAACATTTTCAATAATGCCATAAGTGTGTTATTGAAAACTTCATCTAAATCAATAAAATCTTGCGAAAATCTCAAACTCTAAAAATATTTCCAGAACCAATTTTGCCTTTTTAGGAAGCCATTGAAACAGAAAACCACACTCTAAACATCATTCTTTCCTCGCTCCACTACAGTTCCTTTATATAGGGTGGCGCATAAGCAACGTTAAGATTTGATCAGTGAATTCATTTTTTGTTTAAGTCTATTTTCCGTCTCTTTACAGAATTAACTAAATAATACTTGGAAAATTTATGATGGAAAGGCTCAGCACACTTTGAAAGCCAGCATTCAATTATTCAGATCATATCGAATTTTTTTAATGTTCGAAATGCTCCTAGCACTCCAAAAATTTACCGATTGGTTCAGCGTTTTGGTCAACAAGGGGCTGTCTGTGATCTTCCGCGTGCTGGAAGGCCTCGTGCAGTTCGAAATGAAGTGACCATTGCTGGAGTGGAAGCAAGGATTGAGAAAACTCTCGAAACTTCCACCAGGCGACGTTCTCAGCAGTTAGAGACGTCTAGATGGTCTTTGCCAAGAATTTTACATTTGTCACATCTTTTCCCACATAAAACGGAATTAGTTCGCGAGTTAAAACCAAATGATGCACAAGAATGCGCTCAATATAGTAGCCATTAACGTTACTTATGCGCCACGCTTTACATTAGATGGCTTCAAGGTGAATAATTTTCCTCAAATATTTGGCCACTGTGCGTTCATTAATTGCCTTATATTTAGTTTTTATTGTAAAGAATGTCCTGGAGGCAGTGTCCTGGTAAAAGAAAAACAGAAAAAGAAAAAACAAAAAAATAAAAACGAAAAATAGACGACAAAGTATATAAATCGTAAAAAAGAAAAAGTCAAACAGATGTACAATAAAAAAGATTCGGTGATTAAAATTGTGTTAACTAAGTCAATAGCATCAGTAATAATATATTTATGTTGGCATCTCAAATAAAACATTATATATAATATTTATGAATGTTGAATAATATGCTTCGTAGAAGCAAGTTCAAGTTTAAATGACACAATTACTGCTTTTTACACATGGATGGTTTGCAAGCAAAATTGGTGTATCCGTCAAAACAAAAAACTTTCGAAAAATGTATCAAAGCAGTTCAATTTGCTGGTAAATCGTAATTTTTCGATGTTCCTCCTTTCTCTTATGTATGAGAATTTTAGAAAAAACCATCTTACACTTTTCTAGGTTGACTTCAGTGGAATTTTGACAAGTCTTAAAAGGTGTACATAACCAATCCAGAAAACTACGCACAACCAATCTACTTTTCCTATTAATCACGAAACTTCAGTTTCGTTTTTGTTTCGATATTCCAAATTTATTTAAAGTATAATACATCTCATATACATTCGAAACATCAATTCGTTCCATACATCCATTTGCTTTATACCTGAAATGAAATGAAATTTAACCTACGTTAATCCTGTTTCTCAACCGAAACATAATGAATCTGATATTTTGATTCTAGAACCTGAAACGAAAATATACTTTTTATGCAGTTTCGTTTGTTAGTCTAAATCAAAACTGAAACCAACTGTAGTTTCGCTTCTGTGTAGAAAAGAAGCCTGGCATCAGGCCAGAAGTATTATAAAAGTCGTTAAAATATAATAATTTATTTTCAGAATTTAACATACCAAGCTCTCAGACATTTTCACAGCTGTTGTTATGTATTGAACATTTTCAAATGAAATGTAGGGCTATCCACCGCCTGTCTGGCAAGATTGTCAGCTGTTAAATACCTGACATCTGAAGTGTTTTCTGAACGCATAAAAACAGCTAAAACCTACTACAAAAGTGATGATTCAAACGTGAATCATGCTTTATTGCATGAGAAGTTTCCAGAAAGCGTAATTTCACATTTTGGAGACGTCAATTGGCCGCCAATTGGTTAGGTCAAAGACAGCGTTTACGCGAATAATCCCCAAATGTACTGCCAGAAATGTGGGGAAAAGTGGCCGAAAACTATATCCACTGCTGCAACTAATCCAGAGGCGGTCATCTAAATGGCATTGTATTTCGTGCATAATAGCAAGGCCCAAGTAATATAAAGAAAACAAAGTTTCATCGAAATCATAGCCTTATATATGTTTCATTTAACTTTACTTTTGAAACCGAAAAGTGGATAACTCTTTACCATGTTTCTTTATAGAAAGGAATATTTTCTTAAGTCGCAACGTTAACCAATTTTTGCTGGTTTCCAACACTGAAATCGGAACATCTTAAATTTTTACTTAGAAATATATTCATTATTACATTTGAAAACTCGTGAAATGAAATAATAACAAAAAAGACACAATTTTACAATTCCACCAACATTACATTATCGAACATATTGTGACGTTAAAACACAAGTTCTACTAATTTCAGTGTTGGAAACCAATAAAAAAATAAAAGCTTGAAATGCCGCTTCATTTCTTTACGATGAAAAAATGCCTCATGAAGATTTTTTCCTCGAGAAATAACATAGCTTTAGATTCGATTCTAACTGTCAATTAAGTTTAGTGTTCAGAAGAATATATAGAAGGCAACTAGATAGGTAAACATGCTTCAACGAATTTATATAGATTTTATATTAATCGGTGTTCATTTTGATATATTTATATTTTTTATATTTTATATTTTCGGATACCACACCCAGCAACACTAAACATACGAGTATGTAAATTGTATTACATGTAATGTAGAGGATAATGATTGAGCTACAAACTTACCCATTTAAAATTACTACTCCTAATGTTTAGATAGAACTGGCACCTACCTGAAAGAGAAAAAAAAAACATACAAGTAAATAATATATTCAAAAGTTGCGTTTAAAGTGAGAGCAAGTGGTATTACATGTTCGATATAAACAATTCGAAATTGTAAATTATTTTAGGTATATATTTTAAACAAATACCTAAATTAAATAAATAAACTAATCTACCTTGCCTAATAGTACAATGTTGCTTGGAAAAATTGGATAGAACTGCAAAATATTTGAAATATAATGTGAAAATATCATGCTGTGACTTATTTAAATCTGATTTCTACATTTTGTTAAACAAATTCTTTTGCATTCAATGAGTGGGAGAGCTTCATAAATTCAATGATTTTACACGAATTATATTTTTAGACTCACTCTACGGTTTCTACAATTTAATGATAACTCCACAGTCTAAGAAGCATTTACCAGACTTGTAGAGTACTCGACTACTCGAATGATTCGTCAGGCACGTCGAGGTGACCGCCGCTCAAATAATGAAAGTGACTGTATGTGGGATTGAACCTACGATCATCCGAAATAGTCGCATGTGTTAACCATCGCGCCACGATCTCTCACGTTACATTTTATTAGTTACTATTTAAATGAAGGATTGTCACCGAGGTGTTATCTGAGGGAGGTTGGTTTCAACAACCACATAGCACAACCATGGCAGAATTGTAGCGAAAATCCGTCAAAACGCATATTTCAGAAAACTCTACAGTCCGTTATCATCCAAGGCCTTCTGGCATCAGTCCACGTGATTTTTTCAATTTGGATTATGGCCAACAGGTTGTTTTCGCAACAAAATCAATAAATTAGAATGATTTCGATCAATGCATTCGAAAATAATTGAGGCAGTTTCCGTTGAAACCTTCTAGGCTGTAAAGAATAACATGCATCATCGAGCCGTGAACAGATAAGGTTATATAAATTGCATTATTTCCAAGTCTTTACAAAGACGATAAAAATATATTATTTTTCAAATGAATAAAGAAAAAATAATTTATATATTAGGTGCGTAACTAAGTTCCCGCTGTTTGCCAACAGATAGCAGCAGCTGTACGCTCTTGTCGATTTTGCCATAATTTAAACGTCATGAGCCAAGCTTAGGCATATGGTAAACGTACCGCCTCGACACAATAGTTATTTTCTTCTAATGTCACATTTTTTTGGTTGCGTGAATATGTATGATTTCGTGCCAAATAATCGTCATATGCGGGAAGTATAGATTTTCTTCTTGCAATCGAAGAAAACGGTTGCAGAACCTCATCGAGAGCTTCAAAACGTGTACGAAGATGCTGCTTTAAGTGAAACAATGTGACGAGATTAGATCCATCTTTTTGAAGACGGTGATTTTGATGTTGACGACCGTTCGCGTGAAGGAAGATGAAAAACCTTCGAAGACACTGATTTGGCGGCATTGCTTGATGGGGATGCGTGTCAAATGCAGATAGAGCTTGCTTCGGTATTAGGAGTTACCCGGGATGCCATTTCCAAGCGATTGCATGCGTTGGGAATGATTGAAAAGCAAAGAATTTGGGTTCCTTATGAGTTGAAGCCAAGAGATGTTGAGTGCGACAAATAAGGAAGGATTTTCTTCATCGTATTGTAACGGGTGTTGGAAAATGGATTCATTACAGCAATACAAAGAAAAGAAAGTCATGGAGCCTAAATGGTCATGCTTCTACGTCGCCGCCTCGACCGAATATTCACGCTGCGAAGATAATGCTCTGTATTTGGTGGGGCCAGGTGGATGTTATTTATTATGAGCTGTTAAAACCAAGCGAAACCATCACTGGGGATTGATATTGACTTTAATTAATGTGACTGAGTCAAACTCTTCGCGAGAAACGCCCACAATACGCGCTGAGACACAAAAAAAGTGATTCTTCAGCATGACAACGCTCTGCCTTACGTGGCCAAGCCCGTTAAAACCTACCTGGAAACGCTGAAATGGAAAGTCCTACCCCATTCACCATATATTTCAGATATTGCTCAGCCCGATTATCACTTATTCTGTTCGATGGCACACGGTCTGGCTGACCAGAAGTTCCACTCATATGACGACATCAAGGAATGGCTAGATTTGTGGATAGTTCAAAATGTGATCAGTTTTAACGTGACGGAATTCGATCTTTGCAAGAAAGTTGGGAAAAAGTAGTAGCTAGCGATGGGCAAAACTTTCGATGAATCATTTGTAGACATGTTTTTATAATAAAGTTGCATTTCTATATAAAAAAAAGCGAGAACTTAGTTGCTCACTAATAATTAAAAAAAGTTGTTTGATTATCTAAACAAAATCCATTAGTCGTCATGCATTTTAGAAAAATTTAAGTAGGTTATGAAATTTAAGAAAAAGCTTATTAAAAGTGTAAACGGAATTAGGTTGGGTTGCCACTCAGTACGAACATAGAATTTTTTTTTTATCGTGGTACCCATTAAAGCAGTAATGGGAATCATGTTTGACAATTATGAATTACGTGTTCTTGACTATTTGGTGGATGTGATCTATATATGTGGTCGCACACTATCCAAAAAAAATTGGGTTTGATAATTTTCAATGATATATAGAATTATGCTTGCTGTAGATCGGTTTAGTGTACCATAAGTTGCTCTGAACGGAACATATTCTTCATAGACCATTGATTTTTGTAATAATTCTGAACAAATTTTAAATTGCTCAGAATTGAACAGAAATACAATGACAATTTGTTCTGGCATAAAGCCACTACAGGAAAAATATTTCTAAATTAAACTATAAGGTGATTTTTTAATCGTAGTTTTTTTTTTAATCGAATAAAACACTCAAATTTGCATCATATACTAAAATTTTTTATTGGAATCGATAAATTGGTCTTTGGCATTTAATTTTTAAAGATAATTTCATGTAAATGTTGTCCGGGGCTCCGTCTCAAAATGTCCATTCGGAAGGTCCAATTTTTCGTCACTTCTTCCAGCATTTCGGTCTGTATTCCACGAACAACGCCTGTTATGTTATCCTGTAATGCTTCAAAAGTGTTCGATTTGTCCACATAGACTCACGACTTAACTTGACCCCACAAGAAATAACCAGGAGGCGTTAAATCGCAAGATCTTGGGGGCCAACTCACAGGGCCAAATCGAGAGATAAGCTGGTCATCAAATTCGTCCCTCAACATATCCATTGTTTCACGAGCATGGTGCATCGTCCTGATGAAACCACATGTCAACCAAGTTCAAATCAGGCAATTGGGGCAAAAAAAAAAAAAAAAAATTGCGTATCATGACTCAATATCGATCGCCGTTTACTGAAAGGCCCATTCACCAAAAATTAGACGTTGCGGTAGGTCATTCGTCATTCCATGATGAAATGGCAGAGTATACTGTACACTTTTCACTTTGACAGATGACGCTTGGACGCCACTACCGACCAGTGCTGCCAACCTGAAAAGCTTAAATCTTAAAAAATCACCCTATACCTTTGAATTAATCCTCATTTTGGAGTACACGCCAAGTAAGATGGTTTAATCAAAAAATATCACGCACAAGAAATAAACGGTGTTTTGAGAACCACTTGAAATTTGTATCTGAAATAATTATATTATTTGTAGAATATATAAAAGGATAAGGATAAATTTATATTCGAGAGTTTTGACAGATAGAAAGGAATGATTTAAAAAGTTCTCATACAGACTTTGCACAAATTCCTAGCTTCTTAATTTGGTCTGCAATTCATTACAATGTTTCTCATACCAAATTATATATGCTTTCATTCCCGTATAAAACGAATAAAAAGAGGATGTGCATCTTTATTCTGCCGACTATTTCCTTTTATTACTTTCAAACGTATAATTAAACAATTAGCTAGAATTATTGCCAGTCGACGTACAAGCGCTGCCTTGAACTTTATTGGGTAATTAGGAAATGATTGCGTTACACTTTCTTTCATGGCTCCGAGCAAACAGAGCACTTTCCCAAGACAATATTAGATAAAAAGGGTTTATTATTTTGCTGCACGATAGAGGTTTTATTTCGTAACCGAACTACACGCAATAAAATTTCATTTTACTTTCTAATAATTGTTTTAAAGAACATTTGAAACTTACAAGTTGAGGTTAAAGTATCACTAGTTCTGGTGTTGATAAGTGTTGATGTACTCGTACAGTATTATTTAAATTTTCTTTCCACATTTTACTGCTGCAGAAGATTTACCGGGATAACTGCATTAGAAATTCAATCTTGCTGTTGTTGTCTCACGCGTTAAAAGTCACGAGTATTTTAATTAAATTGTAAAGCCTAATGAAGGGACACTGCTGTGTAAACTTTTTTTTAAAAGATAAAAGTGGAATTTTCGTTAAAGTAGTTAGTTGCAAGTGAACTTTCACATTGGGACATATAAACATGTGGCACACAAAGTTATGCATTTCATAAAAATACAGAATTAAGATTTTTTGTGCTACAGTTGTTAGCAAAATCAAAGCCCTTGCAGTGTTTTTATTAAGAAAGAAGAAATTGAAAATAAAATTACGAGGGCGGTAATAAAACTATTCGACCTGACGTATAGATGGTGCCAGCAATTTGAAAAAATTATTTTGGTGAAAAGTGGCAACTTTATAAAATATATGTTTTAAGTTCTAAGACGATGACAAAACGTAAATAATCTCAGTGAATTTGCAAACACGTAAGGAATTGCATTTCATTTCATTTATTTAGTCTATGGATATTTAAGTTTCCTTACAGACTAGCAATAGCACATTGATAAATACGATTTAAATACTTAAACTGAATGAAGTGTTTTTGAACTTATCTCGAGATAGAGTATAATCAATTGAATTACATATCGAGTTATAAAGTCTCATAGATCTACAAAGAGGCTCATTGCAAGCATAGTTAGTAGAGTGAATATCAATATGGAACGGATAGTAATAACGCAATAAGCGCGGAGGAACATTAAATGGAATTAAAGATAATAAATCCGGACAATCAACAAATCCAGAAATTATGCCATGAAGAAACATTATTGAACAAATACCTCTTCTTGAGCTTAATAATTTTAAAGATAAAAGAAGACATCTGCTGGAATAAGAAGGGATTGGAGTTGAGAACCTAAAACAATTTAAAGCAAACTTCATAAATATTTTTTGAATTCTTTCAATGCGATTAATATAAATTGTAGTTGTTGGACTCCAAATTAATAAAGCATATTCTAATTTTGATCGTACAAACGATGTATATAAAATCTTTTTAATGTACGGATCAGTAAATTGTGTAGAATGAAGAATATGCTTTGGGAACAATGTAATTCACATGAGGTACGAATGTTAATTTTGAATCAAATACAATACCTAAATCTTTAATTTCATATATATTTTCTTACTCATGATTCAGCATGTGATAAGTCGAAATAAGAAAATTTCGGCGTCTGTGAAAAGTCATTTGCTTACACTTAGAAAATTAAGAGGTAAACCATTAATTATTGACCAAGTCACAAGTCTGTCTACATCTTCCTGCAACAGATTAATATCATAAATTGATGCAATAGCTCTAAATCTTAAGATCATCCGCATATAAAAGATATGAACTATGAAGGAAACAGAACGAAATATCATTAACGAAAATATTAAAAAGTAGTGGATCCAAAATACTTCCTTGAGGGACACCAAAAGTTGGAACATAAGAGGCTGAGTAAATTCCATCTATACATACTGAACATTGTCTATCCATTAAATAAGAACGAAACCAATTAAGAATTGTACCTCTGATGCCAATTTTTTTAACTTAAAAATCAA
>JAHXMU010024437.1:0-16293 GCA_019455685.1 Philornis downsi
AAATTCATAGCGTCCATTATCTTGAGAAACAAAAACTCTTGAGTGCAGGTAAAACAAAGTAAAAGAAAATTGTCAAGTGCGGAAGAAATGAAATGAACAATGATGTAGCCAAAAAGGGGAACGGAATTTTCACAAAGCACTAAATATTTAAGCACTGAAAAGGCTGGCTTTCATGAAAATAGAATCATTTTAAAGTTTTCCTTACATGAGCGATTATCAAACAAGAAATAATGTGAGATGTGTGAATAATATTAATTAAGAATTTACGACATACTTGCAAAATGTCACACAACTTGTTTCCAATGGGTTTAAGAAAAACACAAAACGTTGAAACCCTACCCTGAATAGTCAATCTAATTTATTCTGCTGAATGGAAGTATGATTTATTTTAGAACTTTCAAGGATTCATGTTACTTTTAATACAATAAATTCTCATTTCAAGTGAACGTTTGTTTAAATAAACACTTGGTATTCCAATTTCTTAGACAAAAGTTGAAACAAAATCCATTTGATACAAAAAATTTATGGATTTAAAGTGTAGAATATCCTGTGAAATACAAAACTTGGTGAGATATATGTAATAACTTTTTGCCAAATATAAAAGGAATTGATTTTCAAGCAAAGTAAAACAGAAAGTAACACAACAAAGTCTCTCTATATTCCATAGGGGGAAGGATAGGAATATATGAAGCTTACGTGAAATGTAGGCGTATGAGTTATAGTTAATATAAAGTTCTTTAAGACGTATGAAATTACATTTATTAGAAATCAACGTTTGACATATGATCAATTACAGATATTGGAGATTTCAATTCATTTACTACACAATTTCAATTTTTGAAAGCCAACAAAGTTTGAGTTAGAATTGAAATTTTTCGGTTGCGTCATTTTTAATTTCCGTTTTCTTTTTGCTATACGAGGGCGGTCTAAAAGCAAGCCGACCTAACAAAGAAGACACAAACAAGTTGGGAAAAACTTTTTTTATTTTTCAGCATAAACTCTTTTGGCTCTATACACTTTTCCCAGCGGTATTCAATAGCTTATATACCCTGTTTATAGTAAGAACTGCCAAACACTTTAAAATAGCCATCAACTGCCGACTCCATCCCTTCATTGTTGGCAAATCTTTTGTCACCAAGCCATTTTGTCAAACTTGGAAGTAGAAAACAGTCCTGGGCAGCTACATCTAGATAATAAGGAGTGTAATGAAGCAATTCGAACTTTAGTTCACTAATATTGGCCATCGCAATAGTGGATGTATGAACTGGAACATCGTCTTGATGAAACAACACTTTCTTTTTCGCGCCAAATGCGCTCTTTTTCCATAATTTCATCACCTAAACGCTGCAATAAATTAGCATAATATTCGTCGTTGACGGTTTTTCCATTCTTAATAATCAGTAAAAATAATCCCATGCGCATTCTA
This sequence comes from Philornis downsi, assembly GCA_019455685.1. Taxonomy (NCBI): domain Eukaryota; kingdom Metazoa; phylum Arthropoda; class Insecta; order Diptera; family Muscidae; genus Philornis; species Philornis downsi. Next base: position 1,427 of record JAHXMU010024437.1, read on the forward strand.
AAAACCAGACGTCATTACCTTGCCTGCAGATAGAACGGTCATCGCCTTCTTTACACACGATTCTCCCATTCCAGTCCACTGTTTTGACTGTTCCTTTGTCTCTATCCCAGGTATGAAGTGGTGGACCCATGTCTCATCCATGGTTATAAATCGACGTAAAAATTCGGCTTTATGGCGGTGAAACATCGCCAAACACTCTACAGAAACATCTTCACGACGCTGTTTTTGCTCTATTGAAAGCAAGCGCGGCGCCCATCTTGCGCATAGCTTTCCCCTTGTCAAATCTTCGGTCAATATACGATGTATAACACTTTTTGAAATACAATTTCATTTCAGTTAACTCACGCACTTTCATCCGAAGATCATCCAATACCATTTTATGGATTTTCTTAACCGTGTCTGGCGTGGACATCTGGCACTGTGATGCTCGCCTTGGTAGCTCGTACGGCCTCGTTTAAATTCTGCTATCCAATATTTTACAGTCGTAAACGAAGGAAAATTCACCATATTTTTAAAACACACCTCGTACAGCACTTTTGGCACTTTTTCAGCAGACGATCATCCAATACCATTTTGTGGATTTTCTTAATCGTTTCTGGCGTGAACACCTCAATTGGTCTACCGCGACAGTGTTCGTCTTGGCAGCTTGTACGGCCTCGTTGAAAATCTGCTTCCCAATATTTTACAGTCGTAAAAGACTTCCCCAGAGTAAAATCTGGCTCGGCTTTAATATTGGTTGGACTGAGATCTTTCAAATGGAAATATTGAATTACTTGACGGTGATCAATTTTTTCCATGTTTACAAATTCACTGAGATCGTTTACTTTTGATGGCTCAAATAAAAATGCTAAACAATGTAGCGCCTTGAAACTTAAAACATATGTTTTATAAGGTTGATACTTTTCATTAAAATAATTTATTTAAACTACTGCCACTATCTATACGTCACGTCGGCTAGTTTTGGGACCGTCCTCGTATAATGGCTCTTCCAAATAGACTGAGTTGATGATGCCAGTTCGTGATGGCCATGTGATTTTAGCAGCGCCTGTCAAATCTGTTGTTTATTATTCAGCCAATGATAGATGCCAAATCAACATGCAAAGCTACACGATTGAGCACCACCTGTAAATGATAACGCTTTATTATCAAAACGAGTGTTCGTTAGTGAAAACAAATGTGATGGCCCTTCAAAGGCAGCTCTTCAACGCTTGGTAACCAATTAGAGAGGGTTGCTTCGTTAAATAATCAGCCAACACCAGAACGTTACACTGGGTTGTTGGTTGAAACTGAAGTTTCTGGTAGAGTCTTTGTAAAGTGAAGTTACATTGTGACCTACAGACCCAGAGGTGATAAGACAGGCTTTACTTATGGCAACGGGTAATATGTTCTATACTAGCATAATCAATTTAGTATCTCCTCTCTGGAAGAAATGGCTGACAGTTGCGTTAGTTTGATTTCAAAATTGTCGACTCCTGTTTCTAGATAGTCCAAGTTCACTTGGCTATCCTAAGGAAGAGCTAGAAATCGCATTGTAATATGCCCAGTGTGATTAACACACCTTGGATAAGACCTTCACGGCGAGACTGACGTAAAACCTCCACGGACTTTGTGCAAATATGCATTAGAATCCGGGGCAGTCGATTCTTCGCTGACTCGGGCACACAAGAACTTGAACTATCCCGAGATTAAATATGGCGAATTTTGCATCAAGACTTGGACCTGCACTCATACAACATCCAACTAAGCCACGAGCACAAAGTTAATTCTCATAAACGACACCGTTTGTTCTTTGGATGAGTAAACAAGCATTTGGAGTAGAACCTCATCTTTACTACCCAGGCAATGAATGGCAAGACGAGGTATCGACTGCCTGGGATTCTCCTGCATGTTTTCGCGGAGTCTACTGGAGTTAACAAACAAAAGTGCCATATATGGAACGACGCCAAACCACACGTGGTCCACCAGGTGGCAACGCATCCACAAAAATGTGCTGTTTGGTGCGGATTTTGGGCCGGTGGCGTGGTTCGTCCGTACTTGTTCGAGAACGACATTGATGATTATCGCCGTCCATGGCTAGCCTATAAAACAATCATAACAAATTTATTTCGGCCCAAATATAAACGACATATACTTTTGAACAAGACGGCGCTACTTGCCACATAGCAAGCGCCACATTGGGTAGGCGGGTGTTTCCTAGGATACTTTGTACCACTTACCCATAAAACGCAAGCCTCTCTACCCGATCCTGTAATTAAGCAGGCAAAGGATGATGCTTGCGTACAAAAACAAAGTAGTGTGGCCTTGTGCCAGGCGCCCTAGGACCAGGTGGATTTTGTCTTGGGATTTACCTATAATATGACATCAAACTGATCTTGGAACTCGTTTTTCGAAAACCAAGTAAAGGGGAGAGTCATAGTTAAACAAGACATAGCCTGGCAACAGGTGCGGTTATAGAGAAGCCGTCGGGAGATATCAGAATATTTATCTTTTCCGTTTTTACTAGTTGTACGGCCAGAGAGATCTGGTTAATAGATTATAATTGGAGCATGGCGTGCTTTGCTGTGTTGATATTATCTCCTCGGACATTGAAAATCTATGCCGTAGATAATGGATTACCAGTTCCATGCGAGGTATGATAAAGCAAAACTGGAGTAGCTTGTCTGCGAAACCCAGACCAGAGGGTTCTTCTCTTCTGGTAGCACGGCTGACCAGGGGCCCAAGGAACATTGTTCCTTCCTGGTCAATGGTGTTGGACGCCTAGTGGGAGCATCGTGCTGGTTGTGGTTGCCCGAACAAGTGTTTTCAGTGCTTTTGCGTTGCTTCAGGTTGCGTTGGTGAAGGAAGGCATTAGCTTAGAAAATACTGTTCATGTCTATCCGAGGTCTTCCTAGATAACCTCAACTCCTAACCTGGAGGTAGCTCACTTCATACCAAGTGATTACAACGGTACTTTGGCCGAGAGAGGGAGCAGGCCCTGAGGAAGTTTTTCCAAGGGACCTACTTCTAATCTCTGGTAGTTTGACTAATGCTTTCGGGATTAGTTTGGGTACCCTAAAGGGGCGCTTACTGTCGCAAAAAGAAAGAAAGAACATATAACCAAGAAAAGAATAATAGAAAACAGCACCTGTGTGATGGCACACCATGGGTAAGGCTATCAAAGCGAGACTCATGTAAAAACTACACATTTGATTTGATAGCAAGCGTCACAATGGACTTTCAGCATGTATGATTTGAACGTAAGACTATCCCTTGCGGAGGTTACGATGCCGCCCTGTGCATTTGAATAATGTTTTATTCCACACATACAGGCATACAGGAGCCTTCCAAATAAGAAAAAAAGGATTTCTTTAAAACCTCACATACAGCCTGTTTCATTCCATTTCAATGCTTTGTAATAAGAGCTATATTTCAAGACAACCAATTGGAAATATCCCATTTTAAGGATTTATATTTCTTATATATTCTACAATTTGCCATTACTATGAAATAGAAGACGAAAGTTTGGATGAGATAATATCATATAATATTTCTACTATACAATGCAAAAGCACAAAGAGAACAACATATATATTAAGGCAACTTTATTTGAGAGTCCATTAAGAGGGCTTCCTTTACTTGCTCCCAAACTAAATGTTTGAGAAATTTGTAGTTCTCATATTCATCAAATGATATCCAATAAGATCTCAACTTCCAACTAACCGTTGCAACGTAACTGCCAATTAATTAATGAATGTTATTGAGGTAAGATAAACTGTAAATGAATTGAAATTAGATAAGGATACTCAATAACATGAAAAACGAACTGGCAGTGGAAAATTAGGCAAAGATATAAAGCAGAGAAGCGTTTGCAAATTCCGTGGCAAATGTTTATGTTACGCAACGAACAAATAAATCAATTACGCTACGTAATGAAACTTTCTTTTCTTTTGGAGGTATCCCTGTAAGTCTACTAAATAGTTACAATAAATGATTACGGTTGATTGAGTTACTTTAAGAGGATTAAAAGACGAAAATTAACTTTAACAGTTCCTATTTCGCTGTGATTTTCAAGCAATCACATTTGCATAATGATACAATTTATTTTTTTTTTAATTAATTTATATACAGTAGATGATTAATTATAGTTTATTTTCTACTAAGAATTTTATGGCAGATCAAACTGTCAAATTATAATAAAATTCTTTTTTTAGCGATTTTCCAATTTTAGCGTTTTTCGGTTTAAAATGTAAAGTTAAATAATCCACACATAAAGCTATGATTTCGATAAAACATTTTTTCATAATAACGCTTGAACCTTGCCATTATGTGCGAAATACAATGTCATTTCAATGACCGCGTCTGGATCCGCTATTGCGGATCCTTTTGAAGTAGTTTTCGACCATTTTTTCGCATATTTCGGACGGTATTTCAGCGATAGATTGACGAATTTTAGTCTTCAAATAGTCCAACGTTTGAGGAATATCCGCTTAAACACGGTCTTTGACGTAGCCCCACAAAAACGGCGCCTAACGGCGTCAAATCACATGATCATAGTGGCCAATTGATGTGAATTTACGCTTTCTGGAAACTTCTCATGCAATAAAGCCTAAATCGGTTGTGTTGCGGTTGTGTAAAACCACCTATTGTCCAGTTCATAGGCTTGAATAGCAGGTCAAAAAAAGTCAGTTATCATGTGGCTATAGCATTCTGAATTAACGGTAATGGTTCCTCCAGCGTTATTTTCGACCTCCAGACTATAATGCGCATCACAATCACTTTTGGGTTCTCACTTTGTCACAATGACTTCTGAGTTCTTCCAGCCACAAATTCGATAATGAATGGCATGGCGAGGAATAAATGCTTGTTGACGTAACCACCGAGTGAAGAATGAGCTTCAATGCTGCAAAAAATGTTATTGGAAAAATCAGCATTGAAACCCCAATCAGCATAGCTACGGCATTATGAATAATCCGCCAGTCGACTTTAATTGTTGCATGAGTTGGACTCTATATGGATGAATGGGCAATGGATGATATATGATATATGGATGATAGGCCAAATTGCTGAGACCGCCTTGGAATCGACAAATTCAGATTATATGCCACACTTTCACTAACAGAAGCGATATTTTCCACAGTGCGTACATTGCGATGTTGGACCTGACCATAACTGTAACACTTACAGTCTCTTCAAATTTCTTTATAATTTTGCCAATTCTTTGCACAATAGATCGATTATGACGACCATAATTACCCTGTAATTTACGAAATTTGCCCACGTTTGAATCACCACTTTTTTTTTAGTAGATTTAAGCCATTTTTACGCGTTCTTCGATCCAATTCGATTAAACGATCCATATTTGTAAATGGCAAATCATTCAGCTGAAAGCCTTGCCAGCCCAGCGGTTTTGAAACCACTAAAAGGATAACACTTTGTTGTTAAAGTTCAAAATAATTTTGGTATTTTTGCGATTTTTTTTTTAATTTAGCAATGTAAAGAAATTAATACTATGTCATTTGTTCAAAGTCATTTCTTTTGATAATAAATTAAGTTTATTTTCAGAACTGGATGCTCTGTTTTCGAGACAAAGACATCTTTGCTACTTTAGCTACTTTGTCCACTTTGCAACTTCTTGAAAGTTTTTTTTTTTATATAATTTCATGCCTGATTTTTCCATTAAATCCTTTGGAATTTTGAAAAATTAAAAATTTTTGCGATTTAATGCTCTGTTTCCGAGATATGGACATTTTTTTGCGTTTTAGTGATTTCTTCATTTGTTAACTTTTTACGTACTGTGTATGACGAATACTGTTTTCTTTAGTAAGCCGAAAAGCTGGTTCTTTTAGAAATCCTAAGATCTGGTTACATTCGCAATTAAGGGGGCTCTCTGTTTCCGGGATATGCACTTTTATGGGATTTAGCGATTTTTTTTTCATTTGACGACTTTTCTGATACGCAATAGGTTGGGTACTGCATTTTTCAATAAGCCTAAAATGTGATTCTCTTATAAATCCTAATAAAGGGTGATTGTTTTAATCGAATCAAATTTGCATCATATATTAACACTAGCTGACCCGGCAAACGTTGCTTTGCCTTCAAATTTCATTTTTATTGGAAATGTTTCAATGTTAATCAAAATTCTGTTTAAATACCGTTAGCAGGAGCAGAAATAATTGCTTTTTAATTTGTGGTTTGTATAGGAGGTACCACTCCCCATTGTCCAATCCCGCTCATATTTGCAGCAGCACTTAAGATATGTACACCAAACCGATATACCAAATTTTGTTCAAATACCGTAAACAGGAGCAGAAATATTGGATATTTAATTTATGGTTTGTATGGGAGGTACGACGCCCCATTGTCCAATCCCACCCATATTTTCAGTAGCACTTAAGATATGTACACCAAACCTACGCACCAAATTTTGTTCAAATACCGTAAGCAGGAGCAGAAATAATTGATTTTTAATTTTTTGTTTGTATGGGAGGTACCACGCCCCTTTGTCCAATTGGACCGAATTGTAAATCTAAACCATCCCGGGCACCACCCAAATGCTCACCAAATCCATCCCTCAACATATCCATTGTTTCACGAGCAATGTGGCATGTTGCACCGTCCTGATGGAACCACATGCCAATCAAGTTCACCTCAGCTAATTGGGGCCAAAAAAAAAAATTTCTTCTTCACATGCCCAATCGGTGAGAACGGCGACGAATTGACATTTCACGATCGTCATTAACACTGGTCGCTACGGCTGCAATATTTTCTTCGGTACGCACTCTACGCATGCGAGTCGATGGTTTTATGCCCAACAAAGTAATTTTGTGCGAAATTTGGCGATAACAGCACGAATTGTTGAATTCAGCAGGTCGATTATGACGACCATAAAATGGTCGTATCGAACGATGCACATTTGTCACAGAGCACGAATTTTGATATTAAATTTCAACGATTCGCAATCGTTGCTCGTTTGTTAGCCTTTCCATGATGAAATGGCAGAGTCTACTCTACACTTTTCACTCTGACAGCTGACGTTTGGAAGCTTAAATCTTAAAAAATCACCTTATATTTGGTCACATTCGCAATTTTGAACGCTCTGTTTCTGTTTTGATATGGAATTTTTTTTTGTGTTTTAGCGATTTTGTTAATTTGGCGACCTTGTGAATATTGCTTGCTTTACTCAATGTGGTGTGTATTGCGTTTTTCAAAACCTTTATCTTCAAGAATGCGCAAAAATAGTTTAAACTTAAAACTACAAAACGGACGATTCATACGCGATTCAACACGGCCAATTTTGGCTTTATTGCATAAGAAGTTTCCAGAAAGCGTAATTTCACGTTTTGGCGACATCAATTGGCCATCAAAGTCGACTAGACGCCGTTAGACCGCGAAAAAGTGGCCGTAATCTACCTCAAAAGGATCCGCTGATTCAAGAGATCGAGAGGCAGTCTTTAAATTGCATAGTATTTCATAATGACAATATCCAAGCATTATAATGAAATAAAAGTTTAATCGAAATCAAAGCTTTATGTGTGCTTTTTATGTGTGCCAAAATATTCATTATGTTCCCAATTTCACGCTCTTCTTACGAGATATAGCGAGTTTAAGCGATTTTTATTCAATGACTTTTTAAAATTTGTTGCCATCATGTGATGGCAAATCCCCTCAATCCCCAGTCGACAATTTTATCACTTTCGCTACATTTTGGAAACAATTTTTGTTAACAAGATTTGGGTTAGAAGAGGTTTTCTAACTATACACTTGGGGTGGGGGCGAATAAAATAATTATCCAAACCGGGTTTAGAAATAAAAACAAAATTAAATTTTTCGTTTTTTTTATATAAATTATTATTGACTTCGGGGGTATATTTTACCTTCGGGTTAGCTTGACGTCTTGATTACTAGTGACGTATTCTTTTTTTCTTTCATTAGGGTTGCACTTTAGGGGAACAATTCATTGTACTTAAAACTATTACGGTGCCCAGCTAGACACCAACAGTTGTTCCATCTGTCACAAATAGAGTGACAACAAAGTAATGTTTCTCGAATATCACAACAGCAGAAATTAATCTACCAGCAAAAACAAAACGTAAATACCTATACTCGCACATATGTATTCAATATTCAGCAGACCATTCCAGAAACACTCCCAAAAAAATTCTTCTTAGTTTCCCCATTTATAATGCTTTACTTTCGCTGATACTATGGCAACTATTCAAACAATTGCACTCAGCCTACTGCCGTCATCGAAAAAGTCTGCAATATAGAATTCTAGAATTCAACGCATCCACCTGCCAGGTACATGAGGGAAATGTGAGAAACTATTTGAAGTGTTTTTCTTTGATTCTCTTCGGTACCCAAAAACGGAAAGGAAGAGTCTCGTTACAGCATTATAGAAACAATTACGAATATTCTATGAATAGGATCTAATGTGTGTAACTGTTGAATCAATTTTCAATATTCAAAATCATTTGCTCGTACAACGAATGAGATTTGCATCATTAGCATAGAATGATAATTAATTTTTCTAACACTAGACGTGTTTTATACATCTCTGCCAGCTTTAATTCGTATGGAAAGTTAGGCAACTTTCCGCTTAGTTAAACCATTTCAAAAAATTTATAAAATCGTGACAAATACAATATTAATCAACTTAAGTATTTAGTAATTAGGTAATTTTTGATGTTGCCATTTGTTTTTTTTTTTTTTTTTTTTGTGATTAAAAGTTATCCATGTGATGTAAATAGAAGGAACAAAAAGAAGAATAGTACTAACAGATATCGGAACATTAAGTCAATCAGACGAAAAACTTCTAGTTGTTCATCGAAAACCACATGACAAATTAATTATTTCATAATAACTTTCGTTTTACTTCTCTGAATAAATGGCTATAATTGTCATATTCACATTTTTTATTGATTACCATGTGTTTAAAAACATGGTATCATGACAGATAGTGTTTTAACAGCAAAGAATTATATTATAGTTTAATTTAAATTTATTATAGTTTAATAATAGTTTAATTTAAAATAAAACATCGCCAAGGGTTTTGATTTTTAGGCAATGGAAACAAAAATAAAAAATTACAGAACCAAGCAACGGTTGCTTCCTCCTCCTCCGTAAGAACCATACGAAGTGTGTTCAAAACATAGCGCGAATTTTCAAATTTCGCGGGCTACGTCCAGTCGACTTTCGATTATTATTTTTTTTTTGTGTTGGTACACTCTTCTCGAAGATATGTTGACGGTTTTATCCATATGGCATGTTTAGTGTTTTGCGTGTTCGGCGATTCGGTTTTTATCTCCTCAATCGTCGCAAAACGCCGTCCTTTCAGGGGTCTCTTCAATCTTGGGAACAGGAAAAGGATGCAGGGGTCCAAATCTGATAAATACGGTGGCTAAGGCATGATAACGGTATTGTTTTGGGACAAATAATCTCTCACAAGCAATGATAAGTGAGCAGGTGCATCATAAATGATGCAAAAACCATGAATTTGTTTTCCACAATTCCGGCCGTTTTTTTCTATTGCTTCACGCAAACCGCGCATAACTTTAAGGTAATACCCCTTATTTACCATACAACCTTGTTGTTAGAACTCCTGATGCACTACAGTATGGTAATCGAAGAAAACAGTGAACAAATATTTGATATTTGATCGAACGTGTGCGTGCTTTTTTTCGTTTTGGCTCTCCTGAACTCTTTTATTGGAACGATTGGGCTTTGGTTTCGATGTCATAACCATATTTCCATGGTTTTGACCATTTTAATTAAATCTGGATCATCAACAATTCTTGAGCGTTGTTTTTGGTCAAAATCCAGCAGTTTTGGAACGAACTTCGCTGCCACACGCTTTATGCCCAAAATAACCGAAAAGATTGCTTGGCATGAGCCAACCAATATGACGACATTCTCAGCAACTTGACTAATGTTGATTCTTTTTCAACATTTTCATCGGTTGTTGATGTGCTGGGCCGTTCAGAGCGAGCGTCGTCATTCACATCTTCTCGACCTTCTGCGAAAAGCTTATACCACTTGTAAACATTTTTTTGACTCCGAGTACTCTCAGCGTATCCCACTGTCAACATTTGGTGTTTTTGAGCATTTAATTCCATTTTTTACACAAAATTTGCTGCAACTTCTTTGATCCATTTTTTTTCGAGAGCAGAAAATCGCCGAACACTCAAAACACTTGCCTTATTTATGCCTGTCACAAACAAACTAAACATGCTATATGGATAAAATCGTCAACATATCTTCGAGACAGACAAGTGACCAACACAAAAAAATAATAATCGAAAGTCGAATGTCCGTACCCCGCGAAAATTCACCTTATTTTTTGAACACACCTCGCATGCACTGCATAAAGTAAGCTGTGACCCACTGTATATACAAGCAAGCTAAAGATGATAGCTTAATTGAAAATAAAACATCACCATTCATATGAAGCATATAAAGACGCAAATACATGAATAGTTGGTGGCTTTAGGTTTGAGCTTTAAAACTTAATCTAGTGTATTTATGCTTTCAATTTAAGCTTTAAATATAGGACACATGTAGCTTTGCAGCTTGCCTTAGACCATTAAGGTCTCTAGGTTCCATTGTTCCTGTTTCTTTTGAAATTTCCCATGAAGCGGCTAAGACAAAAGATTTAATTTTTTTTTAATAGCAAATATTTATTATACAGGGTGGCGCAATAGAACGTGCATATTGCATCATCTTTTTTTGAGGGGTAGAAAAGGTGCGGGCGGGGGGGCGCCTACATCGTTGGGTTGGCGGGCTCATGGAGTTTTAGTCGCTATGAATCACTTCGACGGGAAGCGTCGCGCATTTTGCGTGCGCGCATTTTACGAGAACTCTCGTTCATATATTGCTACTAGGCGACTATATTGGGCTGAATATGGACTACGCAGAATTAGTGAAGCTCCGAGTGCTAATTTAATTAAAATATGGGTAAAGCGTCTTGAAGAGACCGGTTCAACATTTAAACCACAAGCAAATGGTCGCCCAAGAACATCTGGGACCGAAGACAATGTTGAGAGAGTTATGGAGTCAGTACGAGGAAATCCACAAATGCCGACTCGCAAGAGATCGTCTGTCTTACAATTATCGCGACGAAGTTTGCAACGAATTTTAACATTGGATCTTAAACTGCATCCATATATGCTGCAATTAACACAAGAATTGAAAGAGTCTGACTTCATAGCAAGGCTCGCATTTGCTAATGAAATGCTTAATCGATTTTCCAATTTTGACAATATCCTTTTCTCTGACGAGACTCATTTCCTTATGAATGGGTTCGTAAACCGTCAAAATTGTCGTTACTGGAACAGTGAAAATCCCAAAATCAAACACCAGAAACCATTGCATAGTCCTAAAGTGACAGTATGGGCAGCAATCTCTGGCAGAGGAATAACCTTTTTTTCTTTGAAAATGCGCGGGGCCAAAACGTCAGGGTTAATACGGAACGCTATGTTGAGATGTTGAACGGATTTTTGGCTCCAGAAATTGAAAGTTCAAGAATAGTGAATTCCAGAACTTGGTTCCAACAAGATGGAGCTACCTGTCACACATCAAATGACTCCATGGCGGTGGTGAAGCAGATTTTCCCTGGCAGACAGATTTCGAAAAGAGATGATATTCCATGGCCCCACGTAGTCCAGACTTGACGCCTCTTGACTTTTTTTGTGGGGATACCTCAAACACAAAGTCTACAGTAATAATCCAAGAAACGTCGTTCAGCTCAAGGAGAATATCCGTGGTGAAATGGCAGCCATTACACCAGTATTACTGAAGAAAGTTTTCAATAATTTTCGTTTGCGGTTAGAGGAGTGCCGTCGTAGAGAGGGTCACCATTTAGATGATGTTATTTTTAAAAAATAAACTCCATTTATTACTCTACAATGTCTTAGATTTATTTTAACCACACCTTTTGTATCTATTTTTTAAATATGCACGTTCTATTGCGCCACCCTGTATATTCAGACAGAGAGACAGGACAGAGAGAGGTTCAGGTTTTGGTTTTGGTAAAAATTAATATAAATGCAGCGGATGACATCATTGAAGTTTTTGCTATTAAAACCTCATATTAGACTAAATATCGTATAGAGGTACATGTGAGACATGTAGTCATTTTTTCTTTTTTGGTTTAAGTACATAAATTGGTTTGAATCATGCAAATAATTTAGTTTAACTCTTATGGTTAGTTTTGGCATAATAACATGTCTGCCACAAATTTTCCTATATATGAGCGTTAGTTCTTTGTATTTCCCAGAAAAAAAATACGCAGTGACCTCTTAATAGCAAGACTTAAGAAAAACGTTTCGAACAAAACCTCAATCTTAAGACACTTGAAAAACATACAACGAAAATATATATAAAAACTATATAACAAGCAAACATCTAAATCAGGACATATTTCGTAACAAATGATGTCGCAGGAAACCAACAGAAACAAAAAAAAAACTTGTGAAAAGATTTAATCCGCCAACTAAAGATACAAAAGCGTAAAACCCTTTAATTGAAAAACGCTTATTAATGAAGGAAAAGTCTCCACAAAAACGACCCAAATTTCGTTCCTAATTCCTAGCAAACAACAAACAACAACTGAGAACTAGCAGCCAAGTGTGCCAAGTGTGTCTTTGAGTGTCAGTTTTGTGGGTTCATTTACCCAGGGCGCGCACATTGGCATCGATGTGACGATGACGACGGCGACAATGATGTGCGGTTGCTGGTTGCTGGTGGAGCAAAACATGAGTACATGATGTTCCAAATTGGGTGACATCACTTGTTTGCCAACTAGTAACTCTTTTTCTTATGTTGTTGCTGTTGTTGTTTGGTCCTTTGATTTTTCTATTTACAAGTTCACCCGCCTCTCCGCTAAATTACAGAATAACATACAATCTTTGGAAGACTTCAAGAAGACGCAGCATAAGCAGAACAGCAAATAAACGCGTCTAAATATAATTTAAAGAAAGAAAAAAAAAAATACAAACATTTAAGAAAAAAAAAAACAGAGAAAAACCTCATCAATTTTATACAAAAGCAAAAAATTAATAGCAAAAAAAAAAAAGAATCCCATAAGTGAACTAAAACACCAGAGCACAAAAACAAAAAATACAAAAAAAGAAGTAGCAGGAGCAGCAGCAGCAGCCACATCAACCGACATAATGTTCTCCATGTGCTCCAAAGTCAAACCCCGAAACTCTGTAAATCTACAACAACATCAACAATATCAACAGCAGCAGCCAACGGGTAAGTACCTCAAAAAAATTCAACCATTAACGAAAGGATACACTGAAAAAAAAAATCGGAAATTGAGTAAAAAAGTGGGTACAAAAATCACTGGCATTTTTCTAATTTTTATTTGTTTCATATTTCTTGAGCAATGTAATATGACTAATTAGGCTAAGTCCTCTAGGAAACTGGCAGCAAAAGTTGAAGATGCTATTTGACAGCCTGTGTCAGTTCTAACCAGTGTTGATAACGAAAAGAAGACAAAGCTTTCGGAAAAAAAACTGAAACTAGCTAGAAGAAAATACAAAGAAAACTAATTTCTTTTACAGAAATTGATGTAGTTTGAACAAAAGTAAATCAATTTTTATTGCGTTTTATAAGTTGAAATTTAGCACATGAAATCTTTGTTCTTACCAAAGGTTTTTAAGGGATACGGGATACGGGATATAATATATATTTAAAATTTAATTCGATTCAAGAATTTATAATTCACAAAAAAGTGTAACATCGTAGTACACCAGAAGTTCTTACCACAAGGTCGTACGGTAAATAAGGAGTATTACCTTGAAGTTACGCGCCGTTTGCGTTAAGCAATACGAAAAAAAACGCCCGGAATTGTGGAAAAAAATTTCATGGCTTTTGCATCATTATATTGCACCTGCTCACTCATCTTTGCCTCGGCCACCGTATTCACCAGATTTGGCCCTTGCGACTTTTTCCTGTTCCCAAGATTGAAGAGACCCATGAAAGGACGGCGTTTTGCGACGATTGAGGAGATAAAAGCCGAATTCACCGAATCGCCAAACACGCAAAACATTTGTCTTATTTATGCCTCTCACAAACAAACTAAACATGCAATTCAGTCAAATTCTTTGGTTTCATTTTGTACACTTCTTGTTTGACATAACTCCAAAAAACAGGTCTGGTCCAATCAGGTCAGGTAACCGTGCGGCCCGTGGAAGTTGGAGTTTCTTGATATTAATGTGGTTGGGAATTTTCGTTGGAGCTCCGTCATAACCGGTCTGACTATGGGTACAGTTGGCTCACGTCTTCGGCACAGTTCTGGGTAAAAAAACGGTTTCTTGTCACAGTTACTGTTACGTTGTAGCACAATTCTTGCGCCACCCTGTATATGACAATTAACTTTAAGCAAGTTTTTCTTATTTCAATGACAAATGTATTTTCACTGCAGTTCATACTCTATCGATTTTAATTGCGAAATAAACTCAATCGAAGTTACCAGAATAATCAGTTTCGAAATGACCATGAAATTTTTTTCTTGAAACTTGGCTAAGTTGATTTTTTTTATAAATTTCTTCCACTTGATGGGCAGCTTGCTCAATTTAGGGTAAATAATTCACGATTTACTACTTCTAGTTTCGCATTGTAGCCTACTTGCTTACACACTTTTTACATACTCAATTTAAATCTATTTTAGACTTTGTTTTTATGTTTCTTCAAGACCGGTTTAGGTTTTTGCAAAACTTAATTCAGGGGAGGAAGTTTTGACACAGTGATATTCCCATAATGCCAGGCAGACAGCCGTCTGTTGCAGACAACGACAGCAGACTTGGTGTAGTGATTGAGAACAGTTTATCAAGTTTTCCAACAGCAGACTTGGTGTAGTGATTGAGAACAGTTTATCAAGTTTATCA
>JAHXMU010024438.1:200-27291 GCA_019455685.1 Philornis downsi
AGGACTTTCTTCATACACAAATGTTAGCAAGGTCCATAGACCTTCTTCCTGTCCCATATTTTAATGCTACTGCTGCTGCACGTAACAAGTCCCATTACAATCTTTGGCGAAAATGTATTATTAGTATGCATAGTTAAGATGCTAGCCAAGTTTTATTCACTTTATATTTTTGTAAATTTGAATTTAGGCAAAGATAATTTGTTGTTATTATTATTGTATAATTAGAAAGAATATTCATAAAACTTCATCGAATTCTTGTCACATCGTCATCATCGCCATCATCAGCATTTACCTTCCCCACCCCCATCATCTAGTCATCAAAGTTACAAAGAAAAACTAAAAGTAGAAGGACACGATAGCCTTCCGTTAAACAAAGTTTTTCATTATTATGAAAATAATTTGGCTAACAAATTACTTTATGTTTGATTTTCCTTCCAAACTTGGCAATTTTCAATCTATTTATAATCCATTTTAGTTGTTATTGTTGGATTGCTATTATAATATGAGGCCAATCATTTTCGATGTATATGTATATGTATATGTATATGTATATGTATATGTATATGTATATGTATATGTATATGTCTCAGGGTGGCGCAAGTATTAAATTTTGAAATAATTAGCCTTAGGTGTGCTATTTTATTAGTTTAAACGCCACGATTTTCTAAGTGCATCTGGAATGCCTTGAAGACGGGTGGGGCCGCCAGCCAATATTGTATGTAGGAATTAAGAAATAAGATGGCAATTTCGACCAAATCTCAAAAAGGAACGAACATTTTTAAGTTTTTTCCAGAAAAAGATTTTCAAAACAGATAAATTTACCATGGAATAGCTAAATTTTTTTTGGAAAGGACACAAAATCATGACCTTTCATGACGAAATCATATAAAACGTTTTAGTTTTATCAGATAGAAAAAATACAAGAAGTGTCAACTTGAGATTGATATGCTAAAAAGTTGATCAACACCATAATTGTCAGTTTGAGTTTGATCTACTGTGCGACTATTATAAGTGTAGTATTTTATGCCATTGAGACATCTTTTTCTATCCCAAATGCCTTGTAAAAGGGTAGGGCTACAGTCCAATAGCATGGGTGAAATGTAAAACTGATGGTTCGTTAAATTTTCTTGAATGAGCGAAAATTTCAAGAGAAAGATTTTCAAAACAAAACGCAAAATGTTGCCATCGAGTTGCTAAATTTTTTAGGAAAGGATATAAAGTCACAATATTTTAATATTTAGATCAGTATCAGCTTGAAATTGATATACCAAAAAGTTGATTTATGCTATAAGTATCAAGTTGAGTTTGATATTCTAAAAGTTGATCTACTTTGCGACGATTATAAGTGGCGAATCTTATACCATTAAGGCATCTTTTCATGTCGCAATTTGAATTTTATGGGCCAATTTCATATGTAGAAAATGTAGGAACAATTTTATCAAATTTTCTTCGAAAATTGTTACGTTTTTCAAGAGAAAGAGGAAGATTTGCCAAATTTTTAAAGAAAGGACACAAAAGTACGGCCTTTCATAGCAAAGACAGGTAAAGTGTGTCAACCGGTTTGAGACTAATGTACCAAAAATTGATAAAGGCGACCAGTATCGGTTTGAGTTCAATATGCAAAAAGTTGAATTCAGTATAAGATGAGTGTGAGTATTGAAATTTATGCCACTGGGATAGCTATCTATATCCCTACGGTGGGAATAATGCGTTTAACACAATTATATAATAATTTTTGTTTCTAGTAATAATCTGTGTTAAGAAAATGCTGATTTTCATTTAAAGGATGTGCTAGAATAACCCCAGAGCTTTCAAAAGGATATAACGTATGGATCATACATGAACGTTTATTAGTAAGAGATTAACGTAAAATCGGCGATATCTGGGGAAGAGTAAAAAATTTGATAATTTAGATAAACTCGGAAACTTTTTGATATGGGACATTTAGGTCAAAGGTGGCGCTATTTTATACCTTAGGCATACAACAGTATATCTGTGTTTTCAAGGTAAAACGACTTAAGTGGAATTAGGACAAATTCTAGTTTATTATTACTGTACTTATCTTGATGAATATTTATGTCCAATTTTCATTCCAAATTTCGATGTAATTCATAAGTCATAACAATTGTTCTAAGCGGCGATTTTTTACAAATTACGTAATATATTTAAATATTGACATGACAAAAGACATATTTTTTGATGCAATTTTTAACGTCTGCTAGACACCTGTTGCCGTTTGTGGTGATTTCAAAGTTCTGTATAAGACGCTAGTTAAAAGAAATTCCCATAATATCGATTTTTTTAAAAAAATTCTTATCTCAAAATGATAAATTCCATGTTAAGTCAAAAAGTAATACAAATTTAAAGGCAATACTTCAA
Organism: Philornis downsi; assembly: GCA_019455685.1. Lineage (NCBI taxonomy): Eukaryota > Metazoa > Arthropoda > Insecta > Diptera > Muscidae > Philornis > Philornis downsi. The sequence goes on from JAHXMU010024438.1 coordinate 2,580, forward strand.
CAATATGAATGATGATTTGCCAAAATATGACCAGCTTTAGAAAAGATTATGGGAGCTCTTCTAAAAAATAACTAAATGAGCAAAATAGGCGTTGAATTAGACATACTGGTATAGTATGGTATGCTGTAATGCGTCCAGTGGGCCCCTTTTGGCAAACAGAATCGGTGCTGTGATGAACCAGCGTAATGTTACGGTGCTGTTTAAGCCGGTTTTGACGATTTCGGTTTGGAATTGATTCTTGAAACCAGTAAATAGAAAAGAAATAAATTGTCTTGCATCCCATTAATGTGAAATGGAAGACATTTTTATATTCAACGAGCTTACGCTTATTTATTTCACTTTAGACTTACTATTTTGACAACCCATCCTAGAAAAGCGGTCAGATAGACGCAATTGGTAATTAAGAAGTAAACAGTGATATGTTGCACTTCTGGGAATTTAAAACGTGACAATATTGATTATCAACTTAATGGTTAGGTACAGTAAATCAAGGCGGATTTCTAGTAACTTAGTAACTTATGCTATACAAAAGGCTTCAAAGGACTGTTTTTTAAACGGATTCCAGAGGCAAATTTTTTTCTAAAATTTTTTACGGGCGTTTCTCCTCTCGTTTGAATTGAAATGGGTGATAAACCGTGGTGCGATGGTTAGTACATACGGCTACCGTTCGCATGATCCGGGGTTCAACCCACTACAGAGCCACCTACCACTATTTCCACGGTGGCAACCTCGATGTGTCTGACAAACACTGTGAGTAGTCAAGTAATCGACAAGTCTTGTAAATGCTTCTCAAACTATGACGTTTGAAATCGTCGTTAAGCTGTAGGTCCCATTAAGTGAATCTATAAATAGAATGCGTGTAAATTCACTAAAATGTGAGAAGCTCTTCCATGTCTCATTCATGGAATTTCCAACTATTTTCCGCTTCTAAATCGCAGGCGTCAAACTTGAACTATAGTGATCGATTACGTTCCTGATAATTATCTCTGTCAGCCTTTTTGATTCAGTATGCAGATTCAGTAAGATTCAGTGGTCTCTGAATCTTGCAATAGTTTTTTATAAGACTACTTCTCTCCATCAACGGTTTTGTTTTTCGAAAATTCCAAAAAAAACTTAACTCCTTTTTTTCCTAAAATAGACAATTTCTTTTCAATTTCAATTGTTGGAAGCCCCCTAATATTGATCCTCCAAAAGAACTGAACTTTTCGTTCTTTTCCAAAATTGACAATTTGTTCAATTTCCGTATTTGGGCCCCCTTACCCCATTGGCAGGACAATTTCTTTTCAATTTTAATTGTTGGAAGCCCCCTAATATTGATCCTCCAAAAGAACTGAACTTTTCGTTCTTTTCCAAAATTGACAATTTTTTCAATTTCCGTATTTGGGCCCCCTTACCCCATTGGCAGGGTTTCCTCCAAATCTTTAAAATTTTATAATATCTAGTGCGATATTCCTAATTTTGATGAAAATACATATCTTTATATTTATACGAGTATAATAACATTTATATGAATAATAATCTGGAGTTGCATGTGTTTGTAGTTCTTCTTCTCCGGCCTGAACAATGGATGGTGTCTAACTATAGTTTTACCCGATAGGTGGCGTTCTTGTCGAAATTTGAATTTTGAATTTTAAATTATGGTTAAATAAGTTATTTGGCCAAATGCGCCATTTTGTGCAGGACGTGCCAAAATGGGCTCTTAAGTGTTAGAAAAGAAAAGAAATTCCTGTGACAACTAAAACCATAACATTTGGCTTAATTGTGAGAATCTGAAAATTTTTAGATTTTTTCTACATTTTACTTAAAGTAGTAAGAAAATGCTTTATTTGAGAACTTCAAAATTTCGAAAACGATGTCACTTTAACACACATAATAACATTTGACAGATCTCAAACTGTATCTTCTATGACTCACGTCAAGGTAGTGATTCCAGAACCTGATTCTGCCACTTTATACTGCCTCTTTGAATATTTACTTGTTGAAATCATTAAGTTCCGATTGTATCGTTTACCTGTAAGCCTACTTTATCTGATTACTTGTGAATACTTGAGAAGACTGCAGTAATATGTGGCAGGTGTTGGGCCAATGATACATATTTTGTTGAATATGACACAACGTCAAGTTTGTCTAATCATCATATCCCTTAATATGGGGGGCAATTTGTCTGTTGCCCCGTCCAAAGCGTTATTTTATATCAAATGTTCTGAGCTATCGTTTGTGACTAAAATCTTGCCTATATCTTTAAATTTTTGTTTCACTTTGTTATAATCTTTAGCTTAACAGGGTTAGAATTTGTATCCTTTTATTTTAATATATGACTACCCTTCTGGCTGCGGTTCTGTGCGCTTAATCTAATGCTTTGACTATTAAATGTAGAACAATTCTTTCGTTCTATAGAACTATAATGATGCTATACTTTGTGAAATACAAATACAATTACCAATACCGTCGTCTGTGTGCGTTGGTGTTGGTTAATTTCATATTTATGCAACAATGAGTTTGGAAAACTAATCCTTTCCTCTTCCGTTCAGATTTCTATTTTCCACTTTTAAAAATTCTACAACTATTGTGTGTTTTTTGTTGTTGTTGTAGGTGTAGTGTTGTTGTTTGCTCCCATTTAACATCAAAGCCATTTTATATAGCCTTTGTTTTAACTGGTGCAAAACAACAGCACAAGCACAAAAAAACACTGTTTAAGGCACAAAGGATAATAGCTCTTTTCTTGTTAGGAAGCCGTTGTGAAGTTGTGGAAGGTATACGCCATAATCAGGTTGAGTTTGATGAGGGTTTTAAGACGTCACAACAATTGGGTGAGGAACTAGGGCCATTAATTAGGTATTACATATCCCAAAGTGATTTGCATTTCCATCGTAACAAAATATAAAATAAATAGAAAAATAAAAATTTTAAATCATCATAATCAACATCCTGTGAATGAAAGTTTTTAGTTAAGGATATAAGGAGATAAAGGAAACTAGTTGATTATTACAGCAAAGGCAAACAAAATAAAAAACAATCATTAATTTTAACAGATACCTGAAAACATATGACCTGAGGCGGTTCTTAGACTACAGCTTTCGGTAGTTTTCGATAGATAAATCGGTGGAATATTACCTGGTAGGAAAAGTACTTGTTCGAAACTAGTACCTCCGTATCATACAACTAATTATCGTCCACACAAATTAATATTGCCTTTAAAATTGCAAAGTCATTGGTTTGGGGAAAATTGTCCTTTAACTGACGCGTTTTGAAACTATTTTAAACTAGTTCCATACTAGATAATTTGGAAATAGTGCACTGTTAGTAATTCGCAATTGATATTGAAATGACGTAGCTAAACTAGATTCTGAATAGTTGAAATGGAAATAGTATCGGACAAGTCTCTCTAGGGAAAGCAGTACATCAAACAACCGGGGGCGGGACAGTATCGGAAAAAGATGAACAAAAATATGTATAAAATATATCTATGCTTACAAGAAAAAACTACATAACTCGAGATTTATTGTTTTGAGATTATTAAGCGTTTTTTTTAAATCACTTTTATGGAAATTTATTATAACTTTCGAAATATATGAAATTTTGAAATCGGGCTTAGACGATAATGTATGTTGTAAGGACATAAAGGATGATAACAAAAACCTGTTATTCGCGCTTATATCAATATTTAGAGATATTACATAATTTTTCAGAAATAGCTGTTTTCAAAAATTACTATAATTACACCGAATTTTGCAATGGGGAATTGGAGTACAATAATAATAACGAATAAACTCGATTTTATCCTGGTTCCAGTCATTTTTCCTTGTGACTACAGATATTATTCCTATTGTGGGGGTTTTTTTTATAGATTTATAGGCTTTCAGCAGTTTCACTTCATAGAAAATATATTTTTAATATATTCTTAGGTGGCGACTGCAATAGACATACTTATATATTATACGCCGCCCGTAGAAAATAATTCCGAGCGCTTCGATCTTCTACGCTTCTCCTCCAATTCGTCACGCCAAGTTAAAAACATTGTCTCAAAAATTTCTCTGACTTTTCGAATAAAGAAGTTCTTTAATAAAGAAGTTCTTTCCTTATGTAGAATTCTCTGAATAAATATGTCGTTGCTGGCAGGGGAATATATTTACAAAAAAAAAGATAATTTTTAGTTCACATGCAGAATAATCTCGCTTCAGAAATATATCCTTGCTTACAATAAAAACGACTTAATTAGAAATTTATTGTTTGAATATGTTAAACGTTTTAAAAGCGTTGTAAGCGCACATATGTATGTATGTATATTGATTTTTCCATTACAGAAAATTTTGTTTTTTCGTTTATTTTGGTATTTTCTCATTTTCATGTTCTTTTGAGCAAAAAAATTTCTCTTCGCGTACTTTTGGGACAATTTCTTCTTATTTAGAGTCAATAAAGTTTTTATTCAAAAAATTTCTGCATAGAAGATATTGTGTTGAAAGACGTTTTATTGCTAAATTTTACCTGTTTTCATTATAAAAAAGTTTTCATATTTACCGATTTGTTAATTATTTCTTTATAAAAGTGAATAGAACTTTATTTAGAGTTCAAGAAGTTTTTACTTCCAGAACTTTCCATATAGAAAATATTATATTAAAAGATTTTTCATTGCTAAATTTTTTCACCGTTCGTTATAAAATGTTAAGTTAAAAACATTATTCTCAAATTTTTCTCTGACTTTTTGAATAAAAAAGCTCTTTAATATATTTTTTCTTACGTAGAATTCTCTCAATAAATATGTCATTACTGGGAGGAGAATATACTTACAAAAAAAAAAAAAAAGAAAAGATATTTTTTATGTAGGAAAAAGAATTTATTTAGCAAGTAGTTTTCTCAGAAAAATACTATCGTGCTTGGCATTTTGCCGCAACGTAAAGTTCGCTCGCTATTTCATCATTTCCAGTTGAAAATGACAACGTTCTATTTATATTTGAGAAAATTCCAAATAAAATTGAGATTTCCCATATTTGAGGAAATTCCAAATTAAATTATAATTTTTACATTCATATTGAGGAAAATTGCAAGTGAAATTGAGAAAATTCTAACTGATACTGAGAAAATGAAATTGGAAAAATGTTTAAACAGAATTGAGAAATTTTCAAATGAAAGTGAGAACTTTTCATTGCTTTTGATCATTTTCAATTTACTGCAGTTTTTTTATAGACTATTTTTATTTGACTTGGGGTCTTGTTCGAGAACAGAAATACAGAAAGTTTGGCTTGAATTAATTTATCTTTGACTTTTGGCAAGTCCTTTGATGTAATTATTAGTAAAACAAATCGCATAGAATTTTCTCATTAAAGAGGGACCCGCCTTCTGAAAAGACAACTTGGTCTTACGGATTTTTCTACAGGATAGTTGTTTTTTTTTAATAAATTTATATATAAATCTCCTTTGATTGCTCGTAGATAATGATTGTTCTTGTACGTCTTGTCCCAAAGAAAGTTTAGCCTAAATTGACTTTTCTCTGATACTTAAAAAAAAAAAATACTTTAAAAAAAATTGTATATACATATAATTATTAGTATTGAAATATTCTAAGGGAAAAACGTGTCTTAGTCTTTAGAATATTTTACATTTTTTTATATTTACATATAGAATTTCCTAAAAAAATTCTCCTTAAGAAAAGTTTATGTAGCTTACATTTAGGACGAATCTTCTCTACATGATCACCTATTATACAGAAAAATCTCTTTCACAACATAAATAATATATATTTATAATGAATAATATATTTTTATAATAAATAATATATATTTATTATAAATAATATATATTTATAATAAATAATATATATTTATAATAAATAATATATATTTATAATAAATAATATATGTTTACAACAAATAACATATTTTTATAATAAATAATATATATTTATGTTGCGAAAGAGATTTTTTATATAAAAATGTAGAGAAGAATCGTCCCAAATATAAACTACATAAACTTTTCTCTAGGAGAATTTTTTGTAGGAAATTCTTCAGAAAAGTTTCGTCTTTCATATGCACAATCGCCTGGTGGGTATATTTGTTTTGTGTAAAAGATATTTTTCAAGGATCCTCCTTTATAAAAATCCCTTTTATTTCAAAATATTGGACGCAAAATATTTCGTATTTTCTGCTTTTTAACTTTACTCTATTGTTGATCGAATCCCATACGTATTTCACATGAATTGTGACCCCTCGCTCTCCACACCCACTTTGGTGCCATTCCAGTCATTTACTATTTGGCTGAAACATAATTTTATATATTTCAAAATAAATTACTTAATGTATTGTGTCATTAAATGAACTTCGTATTTGCTTTGAATTGCCTATCAAGTTGTTGGTATTTCATATGGAAATCACACATGTAAAAATGACTCGCTCGCCTGCCCTCGTATATTAATTAAACCCTTCATTTGATCCGCCACAGACACGTAAACATGAACTTGACAAGAATTCATCGGAATTAAATAAACGGCGGATGAATCTATACTCAACTCTATACAAACATACAAATCCATATAGATTTGTATATATAGATGTTAACGAGATCATATAATGGCAATAAACCATACTTGCAGTCATGCTAACTTACAGAGTGGTGGTCTTTGACGAAGCCTCACATATACGGCGCAAAGTTTTCTATATACTAAAAACAAGATTCAATGAAGATGACCGTCCTATTTGCCCACAAGAACTAGCGAAAATCGAATATCTATGCAATATTCGGAATTGTCAAACTGGAAGGAAATTGAAATTTGAAAAGTTTAATTCGATTTAAACGAAAAAACAACAACCCAAAATTTCAAATTGTATGCAACATATATAAAGTATACAAAGCCAAAGCTAATCCTTCTTTTCACTAAATATTCATATGCATTATTTAACATAACTTGCCATTATTAACCTGATCTTAATTGTTAGTAAAAACAGCCTTCCCTTTATGTGTAATATTATATATACATATGTAGCTAGAAATTTACCTGTACCAAAAACACTATTTTAATTTGTTGCAATTATTATTATTTTTTTTTTTTTGTTTTTTTTTTTTTTTTTTTTTTTTTTTTTTTTTTTTTTTTTTTTTTTGTTAAGTCAATGCCAAAGTTAAGTGTTTCAAAAACACTTAAAATCATTTATACATAACAAGAGAGTTTTTAAAAATATTTACATATAAAATACGTTGAAACCACCCACCAACCCCTTATATACATACGAGTACATACATATAAATATGTATGTTTGTTCTTCGCTTAAAATGAATACATATTAGTTGTAAACAATATGAAGAGTAAATTTCATTAAATGAATAAAACAATGTTCCTATGTTTAATAAAAACCGTAAAAAAAAACAATTTAAAAGCAACCTTCTACGTTTAAACCGAAATTGAAATCCAAAAAAAAAAAAAAAAAAACTTGTGTTATTATTATTACTATAATTTTTTTTTGTTTGGTTAATACTTTATCAATTTTTATTTAGTTTATAGTTTACTATATTTTGTAGCTATTTTATAGATAATAATACAATTATATATTAGTTTTGTTTTACATTTAACTGTATTTTATATTAAATGTTACTGAGAAAGAGCTGTGTCCATTGGAATTTGAATTTTTAAATTATTGTTTGTAATATTGGTTTTTAATTTTGCATTTTTCAAATATCAAATATTCACAATTTGCTTTCTTTATTATACTTTTTGATTACTAGATTAATTTGCATTATCTCTTCACGTAGCTCACATGCAGAATAATCTCTCTTCAGAAATATATTCTTGCTCACAATAAAAACGACTTAATTAGAAATTTATTCTTTGAATATGTTAAAAAAAAAAACGTTATTATAAAGGGTGGAGCATAAGTAACGTTAACAGCGACTACATTGAATGCGTTCTTGTGCATCATTTGGTTTTAACTCGTGAACCAATTGCATCTTATATGGGGAAAAATGTAACACATATAAAATTCTTTGCAAAGATCGCCTAGACATCTCTAAATGCTGAGAACGTTGCCTGGTGGAAGTTTCGGGGTTTTCCTCAATACTTGCTTGCACTCGAGCAATGGTCACTTAATTTCGAACTGCACGAGGTCTTGCAGCACGCGGAAGATCACAGACAGCCCCTCGTTGCCCAAAACGCTGAACCAATCAGTAAAATGTTGGAGCGCTAAGAGCATTTCAAACATGAAAAAAATTTCGATATGATCTGAACACTGACTTTCAAAGTAAAATTGAACAACTTTGGTTCTTTGTTCTGTGCTGAGCCTTTCCATCATAAATTTCCCAAGTATTATTCAGTTAATTCTATAAAGAGTCGAAAAAAAAAGACTTAAACAAAAAATTTATTCACTGCGCCACCCTGTATATATGTATATTATATATAGAGATATTACGTAATTTCTCAAAAGTCTAGGGATATGCATCAGAATAAATGCAATAACAATAACGAATAAACTCGGTTTTTCCGGCTCCTATCTCGCTTTTCCTGGTGACAACGGATTTTTTCATTACAGAAATTTTCTTTCTTTTCATTGATTTTGGTATTTTTTCCATTTTTATGTCAGAAAAGTTCTTTTAGACAGAAAAATTTCTCTTCGCTTATTTATAAGGCGATTTCTTCTTATTTAGAGTCCATAAAATTTTTATTCGAAAAAATTTCCGCATAGAAAATATTCTACTGAAAGATGTGTTGTTCCATAATAAAAAAGTTTGCATAATCCCCGATTTCTTAATTATTTTTTTATATATGTAAATGGAACTTTATTTAGAGTCCAAGAAGTTTTTACTTCGATTACTTTCCGTATAGAAAATAATTTATTAAAATATGTTTGTATGTAAATTTTACCTGCTTTCATTGTAAAAAATTTTGATATTCATCGATTTTTTAATTATTTCTATATAAATGCAAATGGAACTTTATTTAGAGTCCAGGAAGTTTTTACTTTGATTGCTTTCCGTATAGAAAATATTCTATTAAAAGTATTGGCATTGCTAAAGTTTTCCACTTTTCCTTACAAAATGTTTCCCTATTGGGTGATTTTTGAATTTTTTCTTTAGAAATGTGAATCAAACTTCATTTAGAGTCCACAAAGTTTTTGCTTTAAAAATTTTCCATATAGAAAATATTCTACTAAAAGATGTTTTATTGCTAAACTTTTCCTGTTTTCATTATAAAAAAACCCGATTTTTTAATTTTTTCTTTAGAAAAGTAAATCGAACTTTATTTGGAGTTCAGGAAGTTTTTACTTTGATAACTTTCCATATAGAAAATATTCTATTTATTAAAAGATTTTTTATTGCTAAATTTTTCTATTGGGCGATTTGTGAATGTTTTCTTTAGAAAAGTGAATCGAACTTTATTTTTAGAGTCCAGAAAGTTTTTGCCTCGAGAATTTCCAGAAAGTTTTGCTTTTCATATAGAAAATATTCTATTAAAATATGTTTTTATGCATTTATTTGTCAAATATTTTTCTGTTTTCATTATAAAAAAGTTTTCCTATAGGGTGATATTTGAATTTTGTCTTAATAAAAGTTACTAAAACTTTATCTAAGATTCAGAAAGTTATTGCTCCGTTAACTTTCAGTATAGAAAATATTCTATTAAAAGATTTTTTTATTGCTAAGTTTAGCGCTTTTCATTATAAAATGTTTTCCTATTGGACGATTTTTGAATTTTTTCTTTAGAAAAGTAAATTGACATATATTTAGTTGCCAGAAAGTTTTTGCTTCGAGAACTTTCCTTATACAACATTTATTTCCTACTTTCATTATAAAAAAGTTTTTATATTGACCGATTTTTTAATTTTTTCTTTATAAAAGTAAATCGAAATTTATTTAAAAGTCAGAAAGTTTTTCCTATGTGAACTTTTCATATAGAAAATATTGTATTAAAAAATGTTGTTTTGCTAAATTTTTCCGGCTTTCAAAGTTTTCCTTTTGGACGATGTTTGAATTTTCTCTTTAAGAGAAAAAAAAGAAAGAAACTTTGTTTAGAGTCCAGAAAGTTTTGCTTTCCATATAGAAAATATTCTATTAAAATATGTTGTATTTGCCAAATTTTTCCTGTTTTCATTATGATATTAAAATTTTTTCTTCATAAAAGGTAATGGAACTTTATTTAAGGTCCAGAAAGTTTTTGCTCTGTGAACTTTCAGTATAGAAAATATTCTATTAAAAGATTTTTTTTTATTGCTAAACTTTTTCGGTTTTCAGTAGAAAAAAGTTCTTCTATTCGTCGAAATGTATTCGTTTGAAGTATAACTTTTCCATAGCAAAGAAAGGAGGCGACTTGTAAGTGGAATTTGTTTTACGGCAGATTTCCCTATGCAATAACATTTCCGCAAAGTTGTGTTAAAAAATTCAAAATGTTTTATCCATTCTTCTAAAACAAATTTCATAGTTAAAAAAACTCCCGAATTTCTTACATATATGGCTTTTTTTAGAATCACATAATCAAGAGATTAAAGCAGAATTTCTTACGGTAAACGGATCCTATTAAGAACTGATCCTTTAATCTTTTAATTATATGTTTGTTTAAAAAAGTCTTCTGATATAAATGTACTTTGAAGGCTGGTTGATATCGGCCTCGAATGAGACTCCTTTTCCATAAGAAATGCATGCAAATTCTGCAAACGAAATTCCATTTACGGACATTTATATATGGTGTATTTTGCAGTAGATAAAAAATGTTCTAATGGTCGAGGTGGCTGAGATTTTTGGTATATAAAATAACGCTGCTAATGCTTATTCTCAAGGTGTCCCCGTAGAAATCAATTTGCTGTAATAACTGTTCTCAGCCGGAAATGTTTTTTAAAACAAAAATTTGTTATTGCTTTTATGTTTGTTATATCATATAAAAAATTTAATTTCTTTACCCTTAATGGTTTACCAATTGGGTTATTTGTATCGGGTTGAAAATTGAAATCAATTTCAAAAAGCATAATCAGTCTATAGTCTAAATTTTACAAAATAAACAATATCCTTCAACTATGAAATTTTACAAATTATACGTTAAAAAATATAAAATATTGATTTACTTACGAATTTAGTCGGCACAGCTCTTCTCCTCTTGTAAGTGCTACAAACCAAAAAGAAATAGGAAATCGTTATTAGTTGTAATACCTATAAAGCAAAAAATCTACTATAAATTTATTGTATATAATTTAAACTTTACAAAGTGCAATTTTAGTTAAAATTTGATTGTTTTTCTTTTTTCTTTTTTTTTTTGTGGGGGCGCTTGGCGCTGTCTTGTAACAACAAGTGCAACAAATATTTGATTATATTCAAATATTTTTATTATGAATTATAAATTTTTTTGATTAGATTTAAATTGATGTTGCCGTAAACAACAAAACATTGGAAAATTGCACATTTTAACGAATTACTCAGTTTTTCCCACTGATTAGAATTTTCAATGTTACATGGCGAGCACGTACAACATGTGCATATTGTATGGCTACATAGTTTCTATACGTTGTTGTTGATGCGATTGATTATAATATATTTTGTCAATATTTGATATAGATAATTACATTTTGTATGTAATTTCTGTTTTTTTTTGTTTTTACGAATGTAATTTGCAATCAATCAACAGATTGCGTATTATATATTTTCGGTCATATTTTGATTATATATCAAACCATATATATTTACATATATACATATATGTATGTATATAATGTGTGTTGTAATAGTAATGTTATGTTATCATTGCTGTAAAGATTTACTTAGTTTATTGTTTTACTGTACAACATTTTAATTTTTATCAAAGACCAAGATTTCAATAAAAACACTGTAAATATAAACAAATGTAATTATCATTTCTTTGGTTTTCTTTATTTTGTGGATTGTCTTGTGTTGTTTTATTTGTTACATATATACGATTTTAATTTAATTACATTTTCTTTATTTATTTCAGTTTTATTGAAATTGTTTGATTTTTTTGTTCCATTTTCATTTGAACCTGCAGAAGAAGATTGATTCGAGCACCGAAGGAGTTAAGCCCTGGGCTAAGTTTTGCCAGTACTAAAACGATGATGAAAATATGTTGTGTAACAACAATGAAAATTTAACTTTGATTGTGGTTTTGTAATTAGATTGAAATATTTGCTCTAATTATGAAGTGAGATTTAACAACAAAGAGAAGAAAGAATGAAAATAGCAATTGGATGGATACGAAATATTGAAGTATTTCAATAACATATAGATAGATATTCTATTAATTCAACATATCAGCCGTTCAAGATTTTAGTAATGTTAAACATTTAAAAATTTGCTTAATGTTGTCATTATTTTGTATAAATTTTTTCTATTAATTCAATATTTCAGTCGTTTAAGGTTTTACTAATGTTAAAAATTTGAAATTTTTCTTAATGTTGTCAGTATTTTGTATACATTTTGTTCAATATTTTTAAAATTTTCGGTTTGTTGGAATATTTTTCGATTTCTCTCTATTTCCAATATTTTAGTTATTTTCTTTAGTTGTTATGTTTCCAATATCTCTAATATTTTCAATATTACTGACATTTTCAATATTTGTAATATTTTCAATATTTGTAATATTTTCAACATTTATAATATTTTCAATATTTATAATATTTTCAATATTTATAATATTTTCTATATTTATAATATTTTCAATATTTTTAATATTTTCAACATTTGCAATATTTTCAATATTTGTAATATTTTCAATATTTGCAATATTTTCAATATTTGCCATATTTTCAGTATTTCTAATATTTTCAATATTTATAATATTTTCAATATATGTAATATTTTCAATATTTGCAATACTTTTAATGTATTTATTATTCTTAATATTTTCAACATTCAATCAGTAATTATTTTTTTTTTAATTTTCTAAAATTGTCAGTATTTTTATTACTTTTCCATTTTCAATACCTTCATTATGTTCAACATTTTTTTTCGATAATATTGCAGTTTTACAAGTAATGTGAAACATCATACTGTGAGTTTGAATATCTGGCAACACCAGAGTCATGAAATATTAGCGATTCTATATCAGCATATCATGTAAGGTAGTAAAAAGAAATCAATGTTTGTATGACATTGAAGGTCTTATTTAGCATAGTTAGTTAGCATGCTGACCAGATTTGGGTAAAATATTCACCATTTTGTTCGGTAACTTGCTGCCATTTTGAAGGTAATTTCGTGCTCTCTCTCTAAAAGAAACATTCGTCTCTATTGACAGAAAAACTGAGACATTCGATTTTCACAAGTTTCTCTTGAGATGAATTTTTTACCAGCAAAATCATTCGCAAATGGTAATTACTTAGCGTCAAGTCCAAACTTGGGACAAAAGTAATCACTCGATTTCTTTTTGCTGTATTTTTTTTTTTAAATAAAAGAAAACCAGCAATGGAGACAATTATTCCGCGTTCTTGGCTTGTCGATTCCTATTCGGAATAACTATTTCCATTGTTGTATTTTTTTTATTAAAAGATATGTAGAAAAAAAAAACATCGGGTGCGCCTCACCTTTTATATGATTCTCTACCAATCCCACCACCAAAGACACAGCAAACCCTTTTGGACCATCAATCTTGGCTTGACCACCGGTTGCAATCGCTTACCGCGATTCGATCAATAGCGTTTTCGCTGGACATTGTCGTAAGAGGCTCATTTTTTATTACCAGTCACCAGACATGGTTCGATTTTGTTGCAGACCAGGAGCGATTTGCAGTTGAAAATTCGGTACATTAAGTTTTTGGCCTTATATCATGTGGCTCTCATACGTTAAAGTAGTTCTAGACGGTTTTTTGTGAATTGCTTACCTTTTGATCAATCGAAACTGTACTTACTCGTACATGACGGTCGGACTTAAATATTTTCATTATTTTGAGGACATTTTCGGCAATTGGCATTCCAGACGGTGGTGCGTCTTTGGCGTCAATATTACTGTCACAGTATCAACACCGTAAACACCACTCACATTTTCATCCGCTAGGCTGGCGTTTTCGCCTTTATCGAAGAAAAACTGTAAAACATGGCGTATTTTCTTTTTGTTTTTGTTTATTTCTGGCATGCACTCAAACAATACTGAGTCGAGCAATCACAAGACTGTCTGATCATTTTTTGGAGTATGAAATCTTATCTTTCTAATGTCATCTAGCGTAACCCGATCGCACTTATACAACGCGAGATACAGATCACTAAAGCCGTCTATTGGAAAATAAAAGTATTCGTTTTTTTTGTCAGAAATCGTATATTAATTGGAAAAAAGATACCTCATTTGTTATTCAAAATATTGTCAATCGTTGACCACTACTTTGTCCCATTTTTCTGGCCACATACAAATATCACGTCAATAAAAAACTTAATTTTTTGAGGCTATCCAAGAATCGACCAAAATGTTGGCTTCTTCATATAATGTGAACCCCTGATCAGACAGAACATGTGCCATCGATTACAACATTACAACAAGTGATAGTCGTAAGAAGTAATGTTTGCTGAATATGGTTGGTGTGATAAGACTTCCTAATTGAAGGAGTTTAAATATGTTATGATCGGCGCTGCATCATTTACTCGGGCATTATCATGTAAATATAATAATAGAATAATTTTATCGTGCCTTGAGCTCGGCCCGAGTGTGTTGCGTAGAGAGGCCCAGTAATGGTTTCGTTCAGTTTGAACTAAATTGATCCCACCAAATACACAACGTGAGTATTCGTCTTGTCTGTCGACATTGAAACCAGACCACTTGACGTCCATGATTTCCTTTGTTTTGGGGTTTTATTTACCAACAGTGAATATACAATGCAAAAAAAGGGTTCATTTATGGCTTTACAAACCATTTTATATTTACAAGTGCAAACTCGAAGTTTGATATGTCTGGGCATCAGCTCAGTTGGAACCCAATTTCCTTCCTTTTGAATTATTTCCAGTGCTTTTATACAATATGAAGCTTGTTCAATCACACGTAATGCAACCTCAAATTCCTTTTGCGTTCGTCACTAAGCTTCCTTCAATAATGATTCCAATTCCGAGTCATTTCACGCTTTCGGACTTCCACTACATTATTTATTTTCGACGTCAAATTTATCTTTCTCAAAACGTTTGAAACTACTCACGACAGCTTCTACTACTTAAAACAGTCTCGCTTTGTGTTTCCACAAACAATTGATGCGATTCAGCTGTATATTTGTTCAAATTAAAGAAATCAAAAGATCATATGACACGACGACATTTTTGTAAAAAAAAAAAAAAAAATATGTGGTGATGATATCAAATCGCTAATACTTATTTGAGGGTTATGATGTTGCTAGATGTCCAACTTTAAAATATAACGCTTTACATCTGACAATTTCAATCATAATTTACTATTGAGGCAATTTTTTGCAAAACGGCGGAGATTTATATGTATTAAAACTAATATTATTATTATTTATAGTACCCATGAATGATTACCACCATTATTATCTTTGGTCAACTTTATTAACATTACTTGATATCTTTAACTTTTTCTTGTCATCATTTCCAATAGTTCAATATTTTGCATTTTTAATATTTTTTGTGTTAATATTATATTTTTTATTATATCATTATTAATATTTGTTATTAAATTATTGTTATTGTTATTATTATTAATATTATTGTTATTATTATTATTATTATTATTGTTATTATTATTATTATTGTTATTATTATTATTGTTATTATTATTATTGTTCTTATTATTTTTAATATTGAAATTATTATTTTATTATTTATTGTCGTTATTATTTTTAAATTACTATTTTTTTAAATTTTCGGTGTCCTCATTGTTTTTTAAAATATTCCATATTTTAGCAGTATTTCCAATATTTTCAATATTTCCAATATTCTCAGTATTGTAATTGTGCTTAGTATTTCCAATACTTCAATACCAACCCTATTATAAATTTATACTTAGTTTTTTGATCCCAATGCTTGATGGAATTATTTAAGAATTTCACATTTTCTCTAATTTAAAATTGTTAAATCTCATTTGCAATCATGGATATTCATTTATTTATTTATTTTTTTTTTTTAATTTGTGCTTGCAATTCTAATTTTCCCTTTTTTTTCCTTTCCCATTTCAGGTCGAAAACGGCGATCAATTGGAGGCCATTACAGTCTCGCCCGGCATGCATCAAATGATGATTCAAGGAGCACCCGGCGAACAACCTCAAGTTCTACAGGTGGTGAGTCTCAAAGATGCCACCCTGCTATCCAAGGCCATGGAGGCCATAACCAGCGGCAATGTCAAGGCGGACGATACCATTATTATGGAACAATAGAATTCAGCATTTGCCAAGACTTTGCCGCAACAACAACAGCTAAGGACAACGGCGGCGGCAACATTGGCGGGTGCTTCACCAAACATACAGTTTATACAGATATCCAATTGAAGTGGTTGGGTATACATTTACTGCTGAGCCCATGGGGAGGTGGTGGCTACACTTCCGTTTATGTGGATGCAGCAAACGTTGTCCAATTTTATATTATTCCGTATTTGCTTTGCAATTTACATTTGTATTTATAATCTCTTTCATGGTATGTCCTGTTTATGTGTATTATAGGTCATTTTGTGTAAGGGAATTTAAAGTGGAAAGTTTTAACGTTGCATTAAATAATTTATAAGTACCTGAAAGGTTATATTTTTTTAGAGATTACATATTTTGTTGTTGATTTAGTAATACATATGTTTTATTTTATTTTTATTTTGTTTCTTACATTTGAGTTTCACGGCTTTTTTGGTTTTGTTACTTTTGATTTAATTACATTTAGAATTTAGGCTTTGTTTGTTTAGAAAAGCTTTATTTTATATGGATTCTTCCTGTTTGTATTTGGACAATTTGTATTCCTTGTCTTTTGTTGTTTCATGGAAAGATTTTAAAATTCCATTACTTTTTCTATATTTTTTTTATTTATCTTTTATATATATATATTATATATATATTTTGTTTTCAGAAAGAATCCAGATTATTCGTATTCTTTTGGTGCATTGTAATTTTTGTTGTCTCTATTATATTTTACCAAATCCTAGTCATTTATTTGTGTTAACAATTTGTGTGTTTTAAGTTCAGCTCTTAGTCGTTTATACATACATAGATATTTAGATATACATATATATATATAGTAAGTACTTATATGCTCAAAAACCCATAAAATATAGTTATATGAATGCATTGAAGCTGCAAACGCAAACGACGTGACTAAAGCGATAATATGGCAAATATATCAATGTATTATTAGGGTGATCATTTGGAGTATGGAATCTTCTAATAGTCAAAGTTTGCTATCACTACTTAACGTTGAGCGTCTCTAAGGTGTGACACTGGGGCCCACTAGTATCACGCTTTAAAAATATCTATCGTTGAGATTGATAAACTGAATATTGGCTAACTACATAAGAATTATATTTTACAGAGTTTTATTCTCACTACCTCCGTCGTAATTGAGGATTTGGCCAATTTATATATTTTCTTGAAAAGGTCAAGTCATTAACCAGAAGTTCAAAAAAAAAAAACCTATTCGGACTTAACAAGCATGTTAGAGAAGTTTTGGCGATTATCAGTTGGTATAAAGTGGGGCTTATCATAAAGTAACTGAATTTTGAGAAGAATTAAGATAACATTTCAGTGTAGCGGAACCAAAGTTTGGGGTTTAAAACTTATAGGTTAAAATTAACCAACATTTCAGAAACATGGTTGTTGGTATGTATTCGAATTACACCACTCGCCTTTTTATCAATTACTGCGTCTCCGGAGCCTTAGCTAAATTAGTTTTGCACATGCTAGGCAAACTTCAGTCATCGAATTAGCAATCCTATAATGAGGGACAATCAAATTAACACATTTTAAGAGCGCATATCGTAGCGCCCGGAAAGCACAAAATTCAACAGCAATATCTCCTATAGCATTCACCATATGCAACAGTAAGGAGCAGGGTCCGTAAGACTTACACTGATTCGCATCATATTTCAATTTACGGATGTGATACACTCTATTTCCGTCTAGATATTCAATACGTTTCGTCACCGCGAATAGCCTTTCTCGACCTGCGCAGCTCTCAAATCTTCGTATTTTTTTAACTTCGAGGCCGTCGACCGTCAAATCATTAGCTATACTTTTTATCGCGTAGATGAAGGAAATGAAGGTGGAAATGAATGTGATTATCGACGGCATACTAAATCCGATGAAACGCCCTAATGAAATATAAACTTGTTCTGGTGGAATTGTTGAAAGTCCAAATAAATACCAAATTGCCAAATTCTCCGCTTTAAAATTTTAGAAACCACTCACAACAATTTCTCCCACTTGAAGCAGCCTCACTATAGGCTTCTATAAGCAACTTATGAGCCTCAGGTATACATTTTGTTCAAATTAAAGAAGTAGATCGGCTCGAAACTTGATATTTACGCCCAAAAACAAATGTGAGGTTGATACGAAATCGCTGATATTTCACGTTTATGACGCTGCTAATACAACCTTACAATACAACATTTAAATTTTGGAAATCACTCTCAATAATTCCCCTCACTTGAAGCGTTGTATAATTGCTATCGGCTTACACTAAATGGCGTTAGAAAGAGAGGGTTTCGTACTAGAAGGCAAACGACATTTTACAATTAACTTAACTGCTTCTCGCGTTGTGTAAGTGCTACCGCCTTACACTAGATGGCGTTAGAAAGATAAGGTTTCGAACTCAAAGAATTTCTCAGACAGGTTAGTGATTACTTGATTCAGCATTGTTTGAGCGCGCTTCAAACATGGACAGCACCCAAGAGAAGGCAAACGACATTTGCCAAATTCTTCGTTCTTAAATTTTGGAAATCACTCCCAATAATTTCCCTCACTTGAAGCGTTGTATAATTGCTATCGGCTTACACTAAATGGCGTTAGAAAGAGGGGGTTTCGTACTAGAAGGCAAACGACATTTTACAATTTTTTTTTTCGATAAGGGCGATAACGTAACCCAATTTTGATTACGTCGATTCCGTAATTTTGAAGTTAAAGACGCACCACAGTTGGAAGGATAATTGTCGAAAATGTGAATAAAGTAATGAAAATAGTCAAGTCCGACCATCATGTAAGCACTGTTTCGATAGTTCAGGAGCTAATATATCACAAAAAACAAATTGGATTCACTTGAATAGTTATGGACACGAAAAGGAACTTGATATATGGACGCCACAGGAGTTAACGCGGAAAAATGTCATGGGCCGACTTTTCATCTATGAATCGCTGCCGAATTTGTCGACTGTAGAACCCATTTCTGAAGTGAAATATGGTTCATTTAGGACAACGTCAAGTGAAAACGGTCGTACTAAATTCCCGGTGAGCAAACGGTGATCAAGCCAGGATTGGGGGTCACGAAGACTTTGATGTATATTTTGTAGGATTGGCATGGAAGTATCTATTATGAGCTGCTCTCTTACAGCCAAACTCTTTATTCAGACCTATAATGTTAAGAATTAGACCATGTGAAGGAGAAAACCGCCCAGAAGCATGCAGCTGTGATCAATAGAAGAGTAATTGTGTTCCATTAGGAACACAAAGGGAAGTCTCTATGTATCCATTTTATAGTCTCAATCTGACACCAAGTGATTACCATCTGTTTCTGCCTACGGCTAATGATTTTGCCGGTAAAAAAAAAGTCGCTTTAAGAGGAGGCTGTGAAAATCGGCTGTCCCAATTTTTTTTTTGCCATTAGAGATGAGGGTTTCTGTGAGAGAGACGTAATAGAATTAGCTCCAATATTGCAATTAGTTATCAAAGTTTAAGGAAGATCATTATATTTATGCTGAATAAAGCCTTCAATATTATATAAAAATAATAGATTTATTTTTGCTACACTTTACACGTGCATGTTCCATAGGATCAAGGAAATTTGTTTTTTTTTTTTTGCCATTTCAATGGCCGAGTTGAAATTTTGGTCAATCCAGCAATAACTTCGCTTAGTTGTTCTTTCTGCTCTTTGGCACTATCTTTGGAAGTGAGAGTTGCTATTTAACCTGTCCAAAGCTCGCAATGGTCACCCTAATTTAGTTATTTGTTTCCTATCAATATAAAAATTGTAATGAAATTCAATGGAATGCCGCATGCAGTTTCGAATACCAATGAATTGAATTAAATGTAAATACATAAATAATCCCGAATTGTTGTTGAATTTTTAAAATATGACGATTTATAGAGCAGGCAACAATAATTAACTTGAAATGATGTTCAGTAAATAATATACAATTGTTAAATGAAAACTACAGGTCTTATTTTTCTTTTTGTTTTGTAAATTTATAAACACACATTTTTCGAAATTCAACAAAACAAAAAAAAACAAAAATGTAAATAACCTCAAAAATGTATATCAACAATAACATTCCACCATTTAAATATCGATAAATAAGCATTCGTTTTGAATAGCAGAAATCAGGATCATCATTGTAGGCAGCTTTTTGTTACCCTTCGTTTCATTATTTGGTGTTTTACTTCATTTTTTTCATCTTTACGTAAAAATAAATTTAAAAAACAACAATAATAATATAAAAATACTCGTAAAGCCATAACATTGTATGCAACCATGTATTTAATAGTATTTAATAATGTTTAAATCATGTTTTTTTTTTTGTAATAAACAAAACAATGTGTAATATTTATTGTGTATTGCGGTAGAATAAAAAAAAAAAAACAAAAAAGAAAACAAAAAAAAAAGCTTAACCGAAACAAAAAGAGGTCAATAATAATCCATAAATTATGATATTAAATACTGATAATTTGCTTAACAATATTAAATGTATTTATAGAGAA
Organism: Philornis downsi; assembly: GCA_019455685.1. Classification (NCBI taxonomy): domain Eukaryota; kingdom Metazoa; phylum Arthropoda; class Insecta; order Diptera; family Muscidae; genus Philornis; species Philornis downsi. Next base: position 23,365 of record JAHXMU010024438.1, read on the forward strand.
TATGATAAGTTGTAAACAATTTTTTATGAAAAAGACAAAAAAAAAAAAAAAAGAATAACAAATTATGTGCAAAAAAGAAACTTCTAGTCAAAGAGAAATTATTAAATTAAGTAAGAATTTTTTTCTAATTTAATTTTTGTAAGAAATTATATTATTTAAAGGCATTGTATTGAAAATACTCTGATATTGATATATATATAGTATGTATATTTATTATATTTCAAAGTATAAAACAAAGTGAATAAATTAAATTAATCCAAGAGTGAAGTGAGTTTCATTTCCTAATCTCTTTGTATTTTTTATCTTTGTATTCGTGAAAGTATTCGTTTCTACAGGGGTAGATGTTTTAAGTGCTAACGATTTCATGCTGTTGTGGCAACCAAATGGCTAATGGCAGTGCGCTCATTTTTTGACAATATGAATCCATTTATGACTTGTGGTCTGACCACACCCCAGTAAAGGTAACTCTGGGCAGAAAAATATTGCATGCATCAGGAAGTTGTGTACTCCATAATAAACGAACTGACTGGAATCTCTTTCGACATTTGGTAAAAGCTAATGCAAATATACACATTGCTTTGAGTAGTTTAATTATATTATCCAACAAAAAGCTTGGAATTCTACCCCTTTGAATGAAAAAAATATACCCGAACAGAACAAAGTGTCATTGAGTATAAGAGAAAAAGTGGCTGAAAAGAGAAAGGCAAGGAAAAAGTGGCAGAGAACTAGATATCCGCCCGATAAAGCGGTTCTAAATAAGTTAACAAAAGAACTCAAAGAGATCTTAAGTGTAGAAGATAATAGAAAAACTGATAGAGATCTGGAAAATTTAGATACAACTGCAGCTACCGACTACTCTCTATATAAAGTAATAAAGCGTACGAACAGGTCCATAAAACACGATCCAACTATTCGAACCATACAGAAGACATGGGCTAAAAGTGATTCTGAAAAAGCTGAAACTTTCGCAAAACATCTGGAGAAAGTGTTTATACCTAATGAACAACATGGCAATGGCACTTTTTTAAATGAGCTGCACAACTTTCTAAATGAAGATTACCAGATGGACTTGTCCATTACACAATTTAACACCTGCGAAGTTAAAAATATAATTGCTGATTTAAAAGACCGAAAATCCCCGGGATATGACTTGATCACTGCTAAAGTCTTAAAATAATTGCCTCAGGAAGGCTTACAGCTTCTAACAAGAATATACAATGCAATCATTTTAAAGCTGTACATTCCGCCACAATGGAAAATATCTCAGATGAAAATGATACGAAAACCAGGAAAACCTCTTACAGGCCCATAAGCCTCCTACCTATACCATCAAAAGTCCACGAAATTTTATTTCTCCGAAGATTAAACCCTATAATAGAGTCCAAAAAACTAATACCTGTTCACCAATTTGGTTTTAGACAGGGACATGGGACGATTGAACAGGTTCATAGATTAGTTCAACTGATAAATAAATCTTTCGACACAAAAAAGTATTGCAATGCGGCATTTCTGGACACTTCACAAGCCTTTGATAGGATATGGCACGAAGGTTTATTATTCAAATTGAGGAAAATGTTACCCACGAATTTCTTCATTTTTCTGAAATCTTATTTATCCGAACGAACCTTTTTTATTAAACACGGCGAAGACATGTCGGACATGCTTAAACCGCATGCGGGAGTACCTCAGGGCAGCATTATTGGTCCTACCTTATATGTGATTTTCACTTCGGATCTACCCACAGAAGAAGGGACTCTTATCGGAACGTTTGCGGATGATACAGCTGTTCTTGCCACTGACGTCAACCCGGATCAAGCTTCTAGAAAATTGCAAAAACATCTCGATACCATAACAAAATGACTGCAGAAATGGAGAATAAAGGCAAACGAAACGAAATCGGTTCAGGTAACGTTTACACTTCGGAGAGGATGTTACCCTCCCTTGTCTATTAATAATGTTGAAATACCTCAAGCAAATGATGCAAAGTATCTAGGCATTTATTTGGACAGAACACTGACTTGGAGAAAACATATATTTACCAAAAGACTGGCCTTGGGGCTCAAACTAAGATCCTTAAATTGGCTTTTGAATGGCAAATCCAAATTATCCCTAGATAACAAATTAAAAATCTATAAATGTGTCTTAAAACCCGTATGGACATATGGAATCCAGTTATGGGGGACTGAATGACAAGCGTCATTCTGTTATGTTTGCGGAAGCATATTGTTTTTAATTAAAACGACAATTAAAGAACTCATCGAAATGGAATTCAAACGCAAAAGTGTTATTGCTTTGCACATGGCTGGAAAATTGCAACCTGCCATTGTTAATGAGCTACAATATTCACATGTGAATGAAATTTTTTTGTGTGGAACCATTAAACATTACAATGAAACTGGTGCGCTGGAGGTGCACAACCAAAAACCGGCAATTCTGAAGGCCAGATTTGAAAGTAATCCACGGCAAAGCCCAATTAAATTTGCGAAAAATTTACATGCGTCTGCACGTAGCATGGGACACATATTATATTAGGTGCACAACTAAGTTCCCGCTGTCGGCCAATAGATGGCGGCAGTTGTAAGTGCTAGTCGATTCTGTCATAACCTAAACGCCATGAGCTTAGCCATATGGTAAACATACTACCTTAACACAATAGTGATTTTCTTTTTTTACGTTATATTCTTTTGTTTGTGTGAATATGTATGATTTTGTGCCAAGTAATCGCCATATGCGGGAAGTATTGATTTTCTTCTTTCAATCAAAGAAAACGGCGGCTGAAGCTCATCGAGAACTTCAAAACGTTTACGAAGATGCTGTTTTAAGCAAAACAAAGTGTCGAGATTGCTGCCTTCGCTTTAACGACGATGATTTTGATGTTGACGACCGTTGGCGTGAAGGAAGACGGAAAACCTTCGAAGACACTGAACTGACGCCATTGCTTAACGGGGTTCCATGTCAAACGCAGGTAGAGCTTGCTTCAGTATTAGGGGTTTCAAAAGCAAGGAACTTGGGTTCCTTATGAATTGAAGCCAAGGGACGTTGAGTGCCGATTTTTCGCCTGTGAAAAACTGCTTTAGCAACAAAAAAAAAAAAAAAGAAAAAAAAAGAAAGAGGTTTCTACATCGTGTTGTAATGGGTGATAAAAAATTACAGCAATCCAAAGAGAAGAAAGTCATGGGGGCTGCCTGGTCTTGCTTCTACGTCGTCGTCTTGGCCGAATATTCACGCCGCGAAGGTTGCGGTCTGTTTTTGGTGCGACCAGGTCGGTGTTATTTATTACGAGCTATTGAAACCAAGCGAAACCATCACTGGGGATTGGTATCGACTTCAATTAATGTGATTGAGCTGAGCTCTGCGCGAGAAACGCCCACAAGACGCGGAGGGCACGAGCATGACAACGAGCATAGCAACGCTCGGCTTCACGTACCCAAGCCCGTTAAAATCTACATGGAAACGCTAAACGGGAAGTCTTACTCCATTCGCCATATTCCGCAGATATTGCGCCGTCCGATTATCACTTGTTCCGTTCCATGGCACACGATCTGGCTACCCAGCAGTTCCAAAGGATGAACAGTTCTACCGTGACGGAATTTGAGCTTTGCCAGAAAGATGTGAAAAAGTAGTAGCTAGCGATGGGCAATACTTTCAATGAATCATTTGTTAATATGTTTTCATAATAAAGTTGAATAATATAAACTACGATTATATCCCTACAAAATACAAAAATGCCAGATTTTAACAAAAGGCATCTCGTCTTGCAAATAGCTCGGTAGGAACCACTGGGCATTTCAACAAGACCGGGCATCGTCCCATAAAGCTCGTGAAACCGAACATTTTTTTACAAGAAAAAGTTTTCAGCTTCATTTCTTGATAACAATGGGTACTACAGGGTTGCCCATATTCGACGGACCCATGTTTTAAAAAAAA
>JAHXMU010024438.1:47291-57964 GCA_019455685.1 Philornis downsi
GTTATGGCGTTGCCAGATGGTTCCGTCGAATATGGGCAACCCTGTACTGTGAGCTGCTTCCCTATTAAGTCGAACTTGTACTGTCAAAAATTTGACCGTCTGAATAAAGCAATTGTCCAGAACAGCTCATCTTTGTGCCACATGAGAAGAATTTTGTTCCATCAGGACAACGCAGCGCTACAAACAGCAATAGTGACTCACCACAATCTTCGTGGACTTGGTTGGAAGGTTTTTTTATATATTCACTTTGTAATCCGGACCTAGCGCTAAGTGGTTGCCGATGTTCCTGTTTGTGGTGAATGTTTTTGCTGGTGATAAATTTGACTCAAGAAAAGTTTATGAAAATCTACAGTTTCAGAGTTTTGACAATAGAAGCGAGTGTTCCTATGGGAGAGGCAGAACGAAATTACCTTCAAAATGGTAAGAAGTTGTCGAATAAAATCGGATTGTTCTAGCTTTGCTAAGTAAAGTTATTAAAGTAATGGAAAAATAGCGGATTTCTTTTTATTACCAGGACGACATTTTTTTATTACTAAGGATGAAACATAATTTTTATATTTCCTTGCATATTTACATATAAATTACCGGTAAGATCGCATATGATCACAAATTGAAATGAATATCAATCAATTCCGTCTTCTGATTTATTCTTTCAATTGGTAGCATTTGCTAGGGTGACGACACTTCTGCGAGCCATTGAGGTTATGAGCGAAGATCTCTTGCTTACTTAGATGACAACGGGGACGGACGTTCTTGTCTTTTACATGTCGCACGTAAAAAATAATCGCAAGAGTTTTGATCTTTCACGGGTTTTCCCCAATTCGTCGCACTCAGTTTTAATAATATTTGAAAAGCTTCCAATGGAGTTTCGATCGCCATCTTTCGCTTCTCCCATCGAGCGTTTTGTTGAAGACTTTTATTGCGTTTTGAAGGATCCGAACAATATCACTGTATTCTAGTGAGCATGACCCCGTCGATATCTTTATACAGGTCATACAGTTCATGACTCATCCGACGCCGATACTCTCCGTTGACGATGATGAGTTCAAAGATTTTTCTGAGCATTTTTTTCGGAGGCTACCAAAACTGATTTATCCGTTAGTGTTATAACTTAGAATTTTGTACCATACAGCTAGATAAGTGGAGCTAGTATCTGATAGGGTTGGATTTTTCTTTGGTGTGAAAGGACTTTGTGCCCTTTTGAGCACATTTTTCATTACATTCTCACACATTTCACGCGGTATTTCATTAATTTCATCACGAATATTTTGTTTGAGTTGGTCAAGCGTTTCTGGTTTGTTTGTATAAACCTTGCTTTTCAGGTATCCCCACAAAAAAAAAAAAAGTCCGGAGCAGTCAAATCAGGCGACCGTGGAGGTCAATCAACATCACGATCTCTTGAAATAACTTGTTGTGGAAAGAGGTCTCGCAGTACCACATGTTAATCAAGCCCAAAGCACGCAGTTGTGGCGTTAAAAAGTTTTCAATCATATCACGATATCGCTCCCCATTGGCAGTTTGAAAGAAGTAAGGTCCAATGATTCCTCCTGACCAAATTGCACACCAGACTGTTACTTTTAATGGATGCAAAGGTGACCGATGAATAGTTTGGGGGATTTCCATTGCCCAGAACCGTCTATTCTGTTTATATCCATTGAAATGGAAATGTACCTCGTCAATCATTATGATTTTTTCATGTAAATCGGGCTTGTCACGGGCGAACTGTTATATCATATTGGCATATGTACGTCGGCGTAAATGGTCTTGTGGAAGAATCTCTTGTGTCAACTGAATCTTAAATGGAAACAAATGCAAATCCTTGTGCAAAATTGTGGCCAAAGTTGTTCTTTGAAGACCGAGCTCCTGAGCACGGCGTCGAATTGAAGTTGATGGATTGTTTTGAACACTTTCTTGAGCAGTAGTAATGTTTTCAGTCGATCTTGCAGTACGTTGTAGTCCATGCTTGGCGCTATCAGCGACAGATCCTCTTTCTTCGAAATCATTCACTACACGATAAATAGTGCGTCTTGTTGACACGTTGTTTCTCCCAAAAATTTCACGTAACTTTCTCATCGTCACAGTAATTGATGATTGATTTTGCTAAAATGTTTTAACGATTAAAACACGTCGGTTTATCGAATATTTGTCCATAATAAATTTGCCACATCTCTACTTCACGACTGCCAAATATGAACTGTGAAGACTAATGTTTACCAAAATGGCGGCAAAACAAAGTAGTATACCTTCCCGACGGACAGCCTGCATAGCGTCCCAAAAAAAGTTCGTCGAATGAAATAACTTCGTTTTGTCCTCCTTTACTACAAGACCCATTTTCGCTGCCTACTGTCTCTCTCACAGAAACTCCTGTCTCTATTGGTGAAAGTCTGATAAAGTCGATCTTCACATCCCACTCTTTGGGCAAATTTTTTTTTGCCAACAAAATCATTTGCCATGGAGAGGAACAGCTGGTAACCACTTGGTACCATGTCTCGACTATAAGGTGGGTGCGTAATAACCTCTCCTCTTCTGGCGAGTTACTATCTATGTGTATGGACTGCCATTATCATGACAGAATACAATTCCTCTCCTGTTGGACAAAGCTGGCCTTTTCTAGGTGACTGTCCTATTCAGACGATGCTATTTTGCCATTGCAGATCTGAGCTAAGAGTTTGGCCGTAGTGGAGCAGATCATAATAGACGATGCCAATCCAAGCAATCCTGATCGACAATCTTTACTTTGCCACCGTTTCTACTCCATGACCTTTTCCGCTTGACCTTGTCGTAAGCGAACCAATTTTCATCACCAGTCACCACCCGCTCCAAAAATGCTTCGGTTTTGTTGCGATTCAATAGCGACTTGCAGATGCAAATGCGGTTTATGCGTTTTTTTTTTTTGCCTTAACTCGTTTGGTATATCGAGCTTCATTTTGTATTCAGTCTTATTCAAGTGGTTCCAAACAGTTTTTTTTTGTGTAATCTTTAGCTCCTGGACGATTTGAACAGTGCTTAGAAGACTGTCGGACTTGCAGATTTCCATTCTTTTATCGACATTTTCGACTATTGGTCTTGCAGATTACCCGGCTCGCGTTTTCACCTTTATTGAAGAAGAATGGTAAAATTTCGAATATTTTCTCTTTGTTGGTGTCCATCTTTAAGTTGCGCTCAACCAATACTGAGTTAGACAACTACAAAACTGTCTGAATAGTTTTTTGAATACGAAATGTTATATTTCTAACGCCATCTAGCGTAACCTAATTACACACCTATACAATGCAAAATACAGATTAGTAAAGCGACCTATTGGAAGAATAATGAACTTTAAATCTGCACTAATTAGCTTTCTTGGAAGCAATAAAATTAAGCTATATCAAAACTAGTTCTATGTTAGTCGGAGAAATATCGATCATTAGGAGTTATCACAAAGAGAGTAGTTTCTTGATCGACTTTTCTCTAATATTGTGGGGAATTGCGAAAAAATGTAATGAATAAAAATCAAAAATACTACTGCCGACTAACTGGAAATTACTAAGAATTGATTAAATTTGAAAAATTTTAAAAATTTGTTAATTTGTATGGCAGGTGTCAGAATGGGTATGGCAGTGTACTCCATTTTTATTGTTGACGAATAATGTTTGGCAAATTTGACTGTTTAGTGCAACCGTTTAGAAGAAGTGAAACCAAAAACATATGAGTTAAATCAGTTATTTGTATGCAGAAAATGGTGTATGAATTTGTCGTTTTTTTCCAAATTTTACCAAGACCGGTCGTGGCATTACGGTTGGCATAATCATGCGTTTCAACGTGGGTTCAAAACCTGGTACAGCCACTTATCATTATTTGACTCACGTATAGGTTTAGTAAACATTTTTCAAAGTGGCATTCGAAATTGTCCCTAACCTCTGAAGCACTGTGGGAATTTAGGGGATTCGCCTAAACTTCTACAAACACTGCCAAACGGACTTTGGCCCACTAGTTTATTCAATTTTCATCCCCTTTCTCCACATGATTTCACTTCAACCTCTAAACTTGATCATTTGTATATTGTAAAATATTTGAATATTTTATTTATTTTGGAATCTTCCATGTGAAACCAATTAAATTCAACTTTGCTAACAAAATTGTCAATTTTCAGAAGAGTGCAAGTGCAATTGTGTGAAAATTATAGTTTTAAATTAGTTTACGATAATGATATCTTTTTAAATTGACTTCTCGTTTTGCAGATATCATATCATCATTGTCACGCGACAGTCAGTCAAGCAATTTTCGAATGCCACCACATTTAACAAGTTTGAAATTGCCAAAGTTCAATTGTTGCCAATTATTGTAAAGCGTGAAGAAATGCAGCTGCTGATTTCAAGCCATTTGCACTTTGTTTGACTGAAATGGTTTGGCGTACATAAAACCGAATTATGCGAGCAATTCACAAAAGGACAAAGGCGGATGGTGGTGGCGGGAGGTGATTCGCATTTCACCCAACCATAGATAAGAGCAGTAGTGCATTTAGCAGGAACATTTGGGAAATTTATGTGTGGAACAATGGTATAAAAGGGCCGGAGCAAAGCCACTACGCTGACGTTTCCTAAAGCTGTTAAGACCGTAAAACTGAAGCTACACATTTGACCGCTTTTATTGAAAGATTTTTACGACAACGAAATTGTGAAGCATCATAGCGGAAAAGCGGACAAGTGTTAATCGTATTGTCGACAAACGGATGGTTGGATGCAATGGCCGCGAATGAAATTCATACATGGCAGGCATTTAAGAATCACTGGATTTTATGGAAATGCTGTGGTTTACAACCGCCAGAACGTGAGTCCAAATGGTATAAGCCATACATTGCTTATGCCGTTTTCTTTAATGTTACCGTAACGCTGTTCTTTCCCACCACGCTCATCGTAAACTGTGCCCTCTCCGAGAATGCCTTGGAATTGTGCGAAAATCTCTACGTGACAATCACGGACGTGATTTGTAATCTTAAATTTATCAACGTATTCATCGTACGCCACAAACTACGCAAAGTTCATCGCATTCTGGATCGTTTGGATGTCCGGTCCACCACTCCAGAGGAGAGGCAGGAACTTCGTTTGGGCATTCAGGCAGCTAGGAAATGGTTTACGGTGTTTTTTCATCTCTTTACCTGTGCCGTAATCACCAGTCAATTGGTAGTTTATTTCGCCAAGGAGCGTGTGTTAATGTATCCCGCCTGGTTTCCTTGGAATTGGAAGGCATCGAAGCGTAACTTTTTGTGGGCCCATTGTTATCAGGTGTATGGTTTAACATTCCAGACTTTGCAGAATTTGGGCAACGATACGTATCCTCAGGCGTATATGGTAATATTGATAGCTCAGATACGTGCTTTGGGTTTACGTATCAAGAGTGTTGGTGCCAGGGCGTCCCAATTGATGACAGAGGATAAGCTATATCGTGAGCTGATTGAGTGTGTGAAAGACCATGAAACAGTGCAGGAGTAAGTACTGAAAAGCTGAAAAGCTTCCTACAAGAGACATTGGGGCAACTCCATGCATGGGTTGGGGGAAAATGTGAAATGTGCAGTTCAAAAATAAGGACTTGTCCATTACATTATAATTTTGTTCTATGTTACCTTTAATAACCTTCCATTTAATTAAGAATTAATTGTATGAAAAGAGGCGAAAATTCATAAATTAAATATTTTTCATATTCGCCCTTTTTGTTGCCTGCTTGAGCAATGGGTATAGAAATTTTGAAATATCAGTTTCCGATACAATTTTGCACGGTCACCCGATTGGAGAGGTCCATTAAAACGTATATGAGTTGGAATGACTTCTCTTTTCGGTCAACTGTCATCAGTATTTGTTTCTACAATTGTTGGGAATCGGAAAATTTCAATGTGGGCTCTCTGACTATTTATTATTCACTTGCGAGAAACCATAATCCATTGCAAAGCCTCCCTAGCAGCTCATGACTTTCGACCTCCGGTCAAATATTCTCTGTTAATGTCATCGATAAGCCATCTGTTGGTAGCAAAAGTGAGAAAACGGCTAGTTTGAGTGACCTAAAAACCGTGTTAACACCGATGCGTCTTACGCAAGTAGGAAAAATCTATCACTGAAACTCAAGACCTACCGGTTACCAACACTAGAACCGAATGCGGTGGCTTAATAAGCCCCTCTTAAATAAAACTATTATGAAAACATGAGAGAAAAGAAAGAAATGCAACGCCCAAATATTGACGATTTCCTTCAGCAATATAAAGGGAGACACCCTGGGTAGGAAAAGAGTGTGCCTGGCACAAAAATTGCGACATCTACTACAGCTAACATGTAGAAAGGCATGAATTTGGAGACAAATTTGCAGTGGGTAACATAAGTACCTAACTTGTCTCTCGGCTTAGACCGAGTAACCGTTTAGCAGCAGCCCGTATCAATTCAAGGTATTTTTTTATCATTGCTGACAAAAGAAAAATACGAAAATGTCCAAGATATATTTTATGAATGCCTAGAATAAGCATTAAAATTGTTTTGGTATATTTTTCTTAGTCCAACGGATGGAAAATTCAGACTATGTAGTAACACCTCAGAAAACGGATTCAGACTGGTTTCTTTTACCGTGGGACATAACACAATGATAGTAAGTGGAACCAGATTCCTGCATGAAGATATCTACAGGACAACTTTGTTTTCTACTGATTTTAAGACAAGAAACCAAATTAATCACATGATAGTTGAGTCATACTTCTAATGTCTTCAACTTGTGTGTGATCCTTGATGCTAACATAGACTTGAATCACCGCCTTGTTGCATCTAAAGTACGCACGAGATTGAGAAGAGCGAAAAGCGTACTTAACGAAACCTACCTGCATTCCTCCGGATAGCCATAGTCTATTCCACCAAACTTTCCCAAAACATACGACAAATACTGATGCTCCGTATCGCACTTAGTTATGAAAAACCGCACTCAGATAACCCTTGATACGATGAAAAACTTCGCGTTGTATCATAGCAAAAGAAAGCTGTTTGCTGTGAGGGAGCGTTACAAGGAGAAGAGAGGCACACCGACCGACTTATTAAGCGGAAGAAATGATAGTGGAAAGTGCTGGAGAGATGGGAGATGGAGATATAGAAAGGTACAGGGGAAGAAGCGAAGCCCGAAAAATCTACCAAAGAGTTCGAAATAGTTGATGGCTATTTTAAGGAGTTTGACAGTTCTTACTATAAACAGGATATATAAGCTATTGAATACCACTGGAAAAAGGGTATCGAGCTAAAAGGAGATTATGTTGAAAATCAGAGAAAAATTTTACCAACTTTTTTGTGTTTTTTATGTTAACTCGGGTAGTTTAGGGACCGCTCTCGTATCTTGGCTTTGTTGATCAATATTTTGAGGCAAAATCGGATTTCGAATTCAGGTTGGATTAGTATTTTAATGGATTCCACCTCCGAAAACAATTATAATCCATACATATTGGAATCATATATAATCATAATCATATATGTAGATGAAATATGATTTTTTTATTTGAAGTTTTTATTTGTTGTTTCAAGTAAATCTGTCCTTTTCACTGCTCGATGGTGTGCGTGCATCGAAGGAAATTTATTCAACGTAATAAAGCTTAATAGAGGTTCACAAATTTTAACATCATCTTCATTCCCGTCATTCGTCAAACGGGGAAAGCATTGCTTTCAAATTCATGGTGGCTGTAGATTTTTCTAACACTTTAGTAAAAGTCGGATTTATTTTGATAGGTGGAAAATATCCGATACAAGTACACATTTTATTATTTGAAACGAATCACAATATATTATAATTCTTGTTATTTTTATAATTTAAAAAAATTATTTCACAAATACTAAAACGTTTTTCGGATCTTTAAATATGGTTAGGTTAGATTAGGTCAATGTGGCAGTCTGGATAGGCGAATTCGTTTAGACTGTACAGTCCATTGTGATACCACGGTAACTAGAGATATGGATGTCCCTAGTTTCCCCTATTGAACCATTCTGAGCGCTTCAAGAAGCTATTAAGTCGGACAATATTTATGTCATCCAGATCTTCTAGGTCCCAAAAGAAATAAGAGCCCAGTGTTGATCCCCGATTGTCCACCAGGGCGGGGCAATTGCAGAGAAGGTGTTCTATGAACTCCTAATCTTCTTCATCTCTACAGTTCCTGCAGAAGCCATTAGTCGCAACCTTCAATCTCACTGCATGCCTTCCAATCAAACAGTGTCCCGTCATGTCGAATACAAGCAATGAGACGTCGGGTCTTGGTAACGACACCAATGTGTGTGAAAGCTTCAGATCTAGTTGAGGCCATTTCTGTCTGCATTGGTTACAGCCTCGGACAGACTCCCGCCTACCATTTGCAACTGAAAAATGCTCTATCTTGCAGTAAGAGCTTGCAAGTGGCCAGAGGCATTCCCCCGGACTCCATCTCGGCTGGAGTCTGTAAGGTTGTCCCTGGTCTTGCCAGCTCGTCTGCTCTGCAGTTCCCTGGTATATCCCTGTGGCCCGGCACCCACATAAGGTGAATGTTGAAAAACTGAGCCATCTCGTTAAGAGATCTGTGGGAATTCAGGGCTGAGGTTGATTTCAGGAAGATAGAATCCAGGGATTTAATGACAGTTTGAGTGTCAGAGAATATGTTAATCCCCATCGTGATGAGGACGTTATATCTCAGCCATTCTGCCACTTCCCTAATGACCAAAATTTCGGCCTGATAAACACTACAGTGATCAGGTAGCCATCTTGCTATACTTAGCCTTAGATCTTTGAAGTAGACCCCGAAACCTAGCTGATTATTTAATTTTGAGCCGTCAGCGTAGAAATTGACATACAGTCTTGTACCAGGAATTCTACATTTCCACGTCTCTCTATGTGGCAAAAGTATATAGTACTTCTTGTCGAACTGTAGTTCAGCCAGAGTGTAATCTATGGTGCCTGTTATATCAGGCACCATGTTAAGGATCACACTGTGACTGTAACCACTGTTTGTCCACTGTAACAGCTCTCTTAGTCTTACTGTCATCTTTAAATATATTAACCAAAATAAATAACCTGTTAACCAAAAGTTAAGCTTTAGATAAAAATAAAAATTGCTTTTATCGATGTGAACGCTCTAATAGTGCTCGTAAATAATTATATTTACAATCTAAGCTAAACTAATTGGATCTAATGTCAAAAAAGAAAGGAACTGATGCTGGATGAATGAAGATTATACTGTTTTTGTGAATTATGAATTCTTGAATTGATTTGAATTTTAAACGTATATATCTATCCCTCAAGAATTTTCAGAATGAATAACGATCTCATGTTAAGTTTCGACTTACAAAACGCAATAAAAATTTATATACTTCTGGCCGAAGTTCATCAATTAAGAAAAAAGAAAATTTGTTTCTTTTTTTCGCGAAAGTTTTATATTTTTTTCGTTATCAAGTTGTGGCAACACTGGTTATGACACATGTGGTTGAATTAGTTCTGAGAATATACGAGAGAAAAATAAGTATTATGAAAAATATATTGTTAAAATAGAGTATCGGTGTCGTGTAAACTATGAATTGCGCGAGATGTAGGAGTTGTATACCGACGTGGTCAAGCGCATTAAAATACAGCGATTAGGTCACGTTGTGCGGATGGATGGAAACACTTCAGCAAGAAAAGGTTTTCGACAATGAACTCTATGAGCGGCGCAGGAGAGGGCGGCCAAAACTCAGTTAGAAGGGCCAGACTATGACATAAGTGAATAATAAAATATGCATAATTTAGGTCGTTTAGTTTGATTTGTGGCAAAAATCATTTGTATGACATTAAAATTGCTTCAAAAACATCTATTGAAAAAAAATAATAAAAAAGAATACGCTTGCATAAAATTCGCTATCTAGTAATGTAGGAATTTTGAATTTAATCAAAGTCTGGCGCGATTCACTAATAATTATTATTATTGTATATTTTAACATCAATCTACGTGACATCACTGACAAATTATCTTACTAATATCGAAACGGCTCTAATGTAAGTGACGAGATTCAATCCCCGCTGCGGCAAGAATTTTTTCAAATTCTTTAAATAATAAAAAACATACAAATAATTTAAAAAAAGGGGGAGCTACTTACATTTAGTGAGCTTACATGCATTCTATTTTTAGACTCACTCAACGGGACGTAGAGTTTAATGACGATTTACAAGACTTGTCGATTACTAGACTACTCGAAATGTTCTCAAGTGTCTGAGATGTCCGGTGTGACCGTAGTTCAAATAATGATAGGTGGCCGTATGCGGGATTGAACCTGCGATCATACGAACGATAGTCGCGTGTGTACCAACTATGGCGCCACGATTGGTTACTCCTGAAATAATTACCAAATTAATTTTTCTCATTAGCTAATTTATAATGAAGAACATTCAACAATTAGAATTAGAACAATTAAAATTATTATCTTTTTCATTCAATTCTTTCACATCTTTCATTTCCCCTATCAATTTGCAGATTATTCATGACCATTGAAGAGACGATTTCAACCACATGTTTTGCCCAGTTCATAGCTACCGGTTTGACTCAGTGCACTCTGGGCGTTTACATGATTTATGTGGGTTTCGACGTTTCACGGCTACTGAACATTTTCATGTTTTTCACTGCGGTTACTTTTGAGATTTTCATCTTGTGCTATTATGGAGATTTGTATTGTCGAGCAAATGAT